>JAUMHN010055958.1:0-27432 GCA_032360265.1 Heliamphora ciliata
ATAAACACGCATAAAAAATACATGATGTACGTGATTCGACAGTAATGCCTACGTCCACAAGTGCTATAGGTTTTCACAATGATGATAAAAAATACAAGTTATAGAGAGTTTTAGGCTATTTTTGTGCCTCTCACAGGTCTCTCAATCCAACACTAACCCTGAATAATACAACATAACGATATAAAAACCCTAGGTTAAAAATAATCTGCGCTGGTGACGCTCAAGCGCTCATCGAACGCTAGCTTCTGGATTGACTGGCGCTCAAGCGCCCAGCAAGCGCCCAACGAGTGCTAACTTCTAGACTGACTAGTGCTTAAGCGCCCAGCGAGCACTCTGCTAGCGCCAACTTCTGAAATTTCGTGGTCGGTGCTTATTACGCTCCACATATCCCAGCAATCTTCCACTTGGAGACTAATCCAGCAACTGACCCAATATCGTTATTAGAAAAACTTCACCGTTACACAACAAATAAACCCAACAGTATCAAACCCCGTCTTCGAGCTAGAAGACCAACTAAAGTCGATCATAGTTTCAGTTTCTTGATGGCGACTGTCTTTGTCAACATGAGGAATGGATTCTCACTGCCACGGATCTTCTCTAGAGATAACACCTCTTTGTTCAAAAGTGAGCGAATAAAATAATACATCAATTGAATGTGCTTCGTCGTAGAATAAAACATGGGGTCTTCACAAGATGAATGGAATCTATCACTAAAAAGAACATTGGCCTTCTTCTTCTTATCCAATTCATCTAGAAAACACTATAACCAAGTCAGCTCCTTACTGGTTTTAGTAACAGTGACATACTCGGCTTCCGTCATAGATAGAGCCACTATCTTCTGCAATTGAGACACTTAACTGACTGTCGTACCCCTCAATGTAAACACATATCCAGTTGTACTCTTTTTATAGTTTGTGTACCACCCAAGTTTGAATTCACATAACCGTGTAAATCCATCGAACTCCGTCTACAACACAACGCTGCATCTCTGGTACCTCTCAGATATCTGATAATTCATTTCACTCTTTCTAAATGCTGCTTTCCAAGATTGCTCATGTACTGGCTGATGACTCCTACTACATGTGATATGTCCATCCTGGAATAAACCATAGCATACATTAGACTTTCGATGGCTGAGGCGTATGGAACCCGTTGCATGTACTCTACTCCTCTTCAGTCTTAAGTGACTAATCCTTGGCAAGTTGAAAGTGACTAGCCAAGGGTGTATTCACAGGTTTTACATTCTATATGCCTAATCTGTTCAGAGTCTTCTTCACATATTCCCTTTGTGACAACATCAAAGCTCTTGCAACTCTATCCCTTCTAATCCTCATTCTAAGAATCTATTTTGCAGTACCCAGATCTTTCATTTCAAACTATTTTGACAGCTGACCCTTTCTTTTTCTTGCTTGACCCGGCAATAAGCATATCATCGACGTACAAAAGTAAAATAATGTAACTGTTATTAAATCTCTTGAAATAGCAACAATGATCTATCTAGCATATGAAAAAATAGTTTTGACTGATAAACCCATCGAATTTCTTGTACCACTGTCTCGGTAACTGTTTCAAACCATACAAGCTCTTCTTGAGCCTATATACCATCTCCTCTTTTCCACGTGCTATAAATCCCTACGGCTACTTCATGTAAATACCTTCCTCCAAATCACTATGAAGAAATGCCATCTTTACATCCATCTGCACAAAGTACAGATCTTCAGTTGCCACAATTCTCAGCACAATACTAATTGTCGTTAACTTCACAACTGGAGAAAATATTTTTGTGTAGTCGACACCCTCTCTCTGTTGAAACCCCTTCACAACTAACCTGATTTTGTACCGCTTGTTATCGTTACTTTCTTCTTTGATCCAGTAAACCCACTTGTTATGCAAAGCCATTTTTTCCTGTGGTAATTATACTAATTTCTTAAGTCTAGTTTTTAATGAGAAAATTCATCTCATCTTACATAACTGACTCCCACATGACAGAATCACTAACCTGTAATGCATCGTCACTAACTTTTTTTCGAACTTAGCATGTTCAGAATCTATAGGATAAATATCATAAACAACAGTAATATCCTTATACATGACCTTTTCATTGAATACAACATTCCTACTACGAATGATTTTCTGATTCTGATAATCCCAGAACCGATAACAAAACTTATTTATGTCGTATCCAATAAAAGTGCATTTGACATACTTAGGTTCTAGTTTATTCATATCACCAGCATTGACATGAACATAGAAAACACAGCCGAAAACATTTTAGAATGACAGGTTTACCTCCTTACCGCTCCAAGTTTTTTCAGGTATCATTCCCTCTAAAGGGACTGATGGACTACGATTTATCAAGTAAGCTGTATCAGCCCAGAATATTTGTGGCAAACCAGAGTTTATTCTCATGCTTCTAGCATGTTCATTCAATGTTCTATTCATCCGTTCAACAACTCCATTGAGTTGAGGTGTTCTTAGAGGAGTCTTCTCCATCTTGATTCCATTCAGAGCACAGGATTCTCCAAACTCGGTATCAATATACTCCCCGGTATTGTCTAATCTCAAGCACTTGACTTTCAAACTTGTTTCATTCTCTACCAAAGCTTTAAACTTCTTGAAAGTAGCAAACACATTGAATTTTTTTTCTCCAGAAAGTAAACCCATACCTTTCTCGTCGAATCGTCAATGAAAGTATCGAAATTAGATGAACCCCCAAGTGACGAAACTGGTGTAGGTCCTCATACGTCTATATGAACAAACTCCAACATCTCTATTTTCGAAGTTTTACCGGCATTAGAAAACCTGACCATCTTTTGTTTTTGAAAGATACAGTCTACACACAAATTCAATTCGATGGATTTCAGCCCCAATAATGTTTCACCTGATAGAACTGTCTTCATTTCTTTCTCGCTCATGTATCCCAACCTTCGATACCAAATATCCGAAACAATCTTTGTATCAACAATAAATATGAGACTTCTATTGTTCATTGTCAAGTACAGAGTACCTTATTTCTTTTTTCGAGCAACCGTAAGTGATCCTTTTGTGATTTTCCATAGTCCACCAATGAAACTAACCACATGACCCTCGTCGTCCAGTTTCCCTATAGAACTCAGATTCCATTTCAATCCCAGTACATGTCTGACATTCAACAGCTTCCATACAGACCCATTTAACAAACTGATTTGGACATCCCCTTTACCCACAATCATTAAAGGTTCATTATCAACCAGAAAAATCTTTCCAAAATCACCGCTAACGTAGTTTTCCATGATTTTTTGATGTGAACATAGAGTGTAATAACGCATCAAAATACAAAATCTATGACTCCATAGGATTGTCAATGTTGCAAACCAAGGCATTGTGAATGACTTTTACTCCTATGGCATTCGCATAATTTTGACCATTCTTGCCTTTTTTTCTGAGATGCCCCTTGTTTTCACAGTTCCAACAAGTAGCACCCCCTTTTGACTTATTTCTCTTGTTGAATTATGACCTTTCACGATTATAGTTTATGTATATTGTTCTTCCCCTCATCTCCGTACTCAAAGTTGATCTCGATGTTTCACCAATTTCTCATCATCGAGTTTATTCATTGAGAATCAGGTCTCGAACATCATTAAACCTCAATCTTGACTTTCACGATGAGTTACTCACAGTTGTAACAATGCTATTCTAACTCTCGGGCAAGGAGGACTAAAGAATCAACACCCGTACCTCATCGTCAAACTCAATAGACACAATGCTTAACTGAGTTGTTGTGGCGCCGAGATTTTGAGTTTTTACAAAAATAGAAAATTCAAGAGTTATTTTGAAAACTTTTAACACCTTGAAAATCAAAAGATTTTGAAAACCCTTTTATTTAAAAAAAAATAGAGTCACCACTTGATTTTTGAGAAAAATCAAGAAAAATGAAAAGGAACCACTAGTCTTCAAAACGCTTAACTAGAGAAAACATAGGTCTAGATACTAAGGTATCAATCAGGGAAGATGTTAGGCACTCCATTCGCCCAATTATACTAATCATCGTTGGTTCTTAATTAGATTTCTCAAATGCATACAAATACATAAAATGGATGTTGTTATCCCAAGGATTTTTTTAATTAGATTTTGATGATTTTTGTAATTTATTTTTTTAATTAAATTGATTTAAAAAGATTATATTTAATTATTTTCAAAAAGCTAAGTGTTGACACTTTGTGATAAATGAGTCGGCACCTTATACCATTTGTGCTGACACTTTACATTAAATGGGTTTGTTAGCTTTATGGGTGCCAGAATCTCCCTTAAGGGACTCACTGATACGTGGGGGGTCCCCCTCCACGTGTCATCGGGACTGACCGCCCATCCTACCGGTGCGCCACGTGTGCCATGCGAAGCCCCTCAGGCCCACCCGCAGCACGTATAGACGCGGGACTTT
This sequence comes from Heliamphora ciliata, assembly GCA_032360265.1. Taxonomy (NCBI): domain Eukaryota; kingdom Viridiplantae; phylum Streptophyta; class Magnoliopsida; order Ericales; family Sarraceniaceae; genus Heliamphora; species Heliamphora ciliata. The sequence continues at coordinate 4,421 of JAUMHN010055958.1, forward strand.
GCGCTGCCATGAGTATAAGGAAATAAAGTTGCGCCTTCACCACCATCTGCGGGTTTTGGTGAGATGGTCAGCGCTTAATCCTGACAATTGGTATCAGAGCGAGGTTGCAGGTTCGAGTCTCCCCAGGGTAGTTTCTGGGGAAGGGATTGTTGGCTTTATGGGGGCCAGAATCTCCCTTAAGGGACTCGCCGATACGTGGGGGGTCCCCCTCCACGTGTCATCGAGACTGACCGCCCATCCTGCCGATGCGCCACGTGTGCCCTGCGAAGCCCCTCAGGCCCACCCGCAGCATGTATAGACGCGGGGCTTTGCGCTGCCATGAGTATAAAGAAATAAAGTTGGGCCTTCACCACCACCTGCGGGTTTTGGTGAGATGGTCAGCGCTTGATCCTGACAGGGTTGACATTCATTGTTTTTAAAAAAAATATTTTGTGTCGACATCAATTGATAATTTGAGTCGACACCGTAAGGCAAAACACGCTTGAAAATCTTAAGTGTGTCGGCACAAATGAAATTTAGGGTTGACACCTTAACTACTTTGCTTAAGATGTTTCAGGAACTTAAATGAGTCGACACCAAATGTCTTTGGGTTGATACCTCCAGTATTAGACCAGGATTCATTTTGGGTCGACACCAAAGATTTTTGAGTCGACACCAAATGATCCTTTGGATTCCAAACTTTGAGTTCTACGGGTCAACACCAAAGTCACATGAGTCGACACCTAGACACCCTCCTAGAAACAAAATGAGTCGACACCAAAGAGAAATGGATCAACACCAAGACTACAATCCATTTCCAGATTCCAATTCAAAAGGATTGACACCAAAAATTTATGAGTCGAAACAATGGTTCCTTTTGTAAACAAGAGTTTTGGGTCGACACCAAACAAAGATGAGTTGACTCCAAAATAACTGAAACTGTCTGAGATTTTTTGAGTCGATACCAGAGTGAAGATTAGTCGACTCTAAAAGTCCTGAGGCTGACTGTAATCTCAATGGTCAACACCACAACGCTTTTGGGTCGACACCGAGATTCTAGTAGTTGATATGATAAAATGGATCGACACAAATGAAGATATGAGTCGACACCAAAGTTTCACTTGGAAAACTGAAGTAATGCATGGGTCGACACCAAATGTTTTATGAGTCGACACCACTATGTGGGTGAGAAAAATGTAGAAATAAGGTCGACACAAATGAAGAACTAAGTCGACACAATCAATAGATATTTTGTATCGACACAAACGAACATTGATTCGACACATGCAATGAATTTCAAATCTCGCGGTGGTTCCAACGGTATGATTTTAGAGCATTAATTACCTCCACCAACCCACCAATAGTCATTTACTTTAGATGGCTATATAAGGAGTTAATTTTTAGAGCTTCAAATCTCTGGACATTGTTCTATTGCTTAAATCTAAAAGCTCAAAATTTTCAAGAATCATTTACTGCTCATTTACTCCTCCAGACGATTTTTACACACTTTAGCTCATTTATTTCCAATCATTTTGTAAAGAGTGTTAGTAAATCTTTGATTCTATCACATTTATTGTAAAAGAGAGTGAGTCACCCTTGATCCTTTAAAAGAGTGAGTGAATTTTCTAAAGAAAAGATCAAAAGAGATTAGAAAAAATAGAGAATTATTTTGTAGAATCTTTTTGAGGCTGTGAGGGCTTTTGAATGCACTTGTGAAGCATTCAATCTTAGTGCATATTCTCACGGAGAGTCATGAGGAGTGGACATAGACTTGAAAGAAGCCGAACCACCATAACTCTTGGTGTCTAGTTCAATTTCTCTCTCCCTAATCTCTTTAATTTTCTTACTATCATATATCCTATTATATTTGTTTGAGAAATTAAAAAGTTTTATAAAAGGCTTTTAAAATTATTATTATTGTTTTAAAACCCAATTCACCATTCTCTTGGGTTGCCTAGGACTAACAATTGGTATCAAAGCTTGGGCTCTTGTTTTGACTTAACCGTGTAAGAGTATATATTGCAGCTACCAGTATTGGGCCTATTCAGCCTGAAGGTTAGTCCACCAATAGACCCCCTTTGTTCAATGGAACAAATTATAATTATTAAAAAGTTAGGATAAGAATTTATATACAGGCTATAGATTATAACCTTTGGAGAGTCATTATAAATGGACCAAAAAGGCTTATCAAGACTGTTTAAGGGGCATCTATCCCTAAGTCTGAGAATGAATGAACTGAGGCTGATATAAGAAAGATATAAAAAAAATGCTAAGGCTATGAACCTTTTATATTACTCTCTTGACCCAAATGAGTTTAATAGGATCTCCACATGTGATACTACCAAGGAGATTTATGATAGATTTGAGATTACCCATGAGGGTACTAATCAAGTCAAAGAATATAAAATAAGTATGCTTGTTCATAATTATGAGTTATTTAAGATGAAGCATGATGAAATCATTTTTGAAATGTTCACTAGATTCACTAATATCATTAATGGACTAAAATCTCTTAGCAAGGTTTATTCTAATGCAGAGATAGTGAGAAAGATTTTAAGATGCATGCTTAAAAGTTAGAAAGCTAAAGTGACTGTTATTCAAGAAGCAAAGGATCTCACCACACTAAGCTTAGAGAAGGTTCTTGGTTCACTAATAACTCATAAGATGAATATTAAGATGGAGTATGAAGATGATAACAAAAAGAAGAAAGGAATAGCTTTTAATTCCTCCATTCTTAATGATGAATCTGATAAAAACTCCACAAGTGATGAAAATGAAGATCTAGCCCTCATCACAAGAAAGTTCAAAAGATTTCTTAAAAATAAGAAACAAGGAGGAAAGAGATTCTTCAAGAAAGATGGGCACAAAGGTAAGCCTAACAAGTTCAAGGGTGAGTTAAGCAGATTCAAGAATGATCACAAGAAAGATGAGATCATTTCTTTTGAATGCAAGAAGCCTGGACTTATGAAGGTCGAGTGTCCCCAACTCAAGAAGCACTTCAAGAAGGGATTTAAGAAGACCATGTTGACTGTATGGGATGAGAGTGAAGATAGCAGCTCCGAAGATGAAAAGAAAAAAAATAAAATTGCTAATCTCTGTCTCATGGCCAAGGAAGACAGTGAGGTGTGTCTCAAGTCCTCATTCAATGAAGAGATATGGTATCTTGATAGTGTTTATTCAAAACATATGACAAGTGACAAATTAATATTTGACTCTCTCAGGACTAAAGATGGTGGATTTGTGATATTTGGTAATCATAGAAAGGGAAAAATTATAGAAATTGGTTATATTGATAAAATCTCTTCCCCTTCTATTGAAAATATTTTGCTTGTTGATGGTTTGAAACATAACCTTCTTAGCATAAGCCAACTTTGTGACAAAGGCCACAAGATTTTCTTTGATCATGCTAAGTGTGCTATTGAAAACTCAATTGACAACAAAGTTATTTTTTAGGGTTATAGGCATGAAAATATTTACAGTTTCAATCTAAATGATCTTTTAAAAAATAACACAAAGTGCTTAACTGTCTTGAGTGATAATAGTTAGTTGTGGCATAGAAAACTTGGACATGTTCACATGAACTTGATTTTAAAACTTTTAAAAAATGAATTGGTGATTAAATTACCACAAATCAAAATTTAAAAAGACAGTTTGTGATGCATGTCAACAAGGTAAATAAGTTAGAAGTTCTTTTCAATTCAAAATGATGTTCTCCACTTCTAAGCCCTTACAACTATTGCACATGGACTTATTTGGTCCAACAAGGACTGTTAGCCTTGGTGGCAAGAGATATACTTTTGTTGTTCTTGATGATTTTTCTAGATACACTTGGGTGCTTTTGTTAGTTCATAAGAATGAAACCTTTGTCGCTTTTTCAAAACTGTCTCGAAAAATTTAAAATAAAAAAAGTTTTTAAATTACAAATATCAAAAGTGATCATGGTAGAGAATTTTAAAATAAAAATTTTAAAAAGTTTTGTGATGAAAGTTGTATAGATCATAACTTCTTTACTTCTAGAACCCTTCAACAAAATAGTGTTGTTGAAAGGAAGAATAGGACTTTAGAAGAAATAGCTAGAACCATATTTTGTGAAAATAATCTATCAAGATACTTTTGGGCCGAGACTATAAACACAGCTTGTTATATCATGAATAGAGTCATGATTCGAGCTTCTCTTAAGAAAATTTCATATGAGTTATGAAATGAAAGAAAACCTAACATTAGTTATTTTCGTTCTTTTAGGTGCAAATGTTTTGTTTTAAATAACAATAAAGAATTTTTGGGCAAGTTTGATATTAAATCATAGGAAGGTATTTTCGTAGGGCATTCTATGTCTGGTAAAACTTGTAAAGTTTTTAACAAAAGAATCTTAGTTGTTGAAGAATCTATTCATGTTGTATTTGATAAAGCTAACATCGGTTCTTCTAAAAAATTTTGTGAAGATAACTTGGTTAACATAAAAAAAGTGTTGACGACATCTTCATCGAAGACCAAAAAAAGCCAAACCATGAGGAAGCTACAAATGTGCAGAAAATTGAAGTTTAACGGGCAGCTGGACCTTTAAATCAAGAAAATTCAGATTTGCCTAAGAAATGAAGGTATGCTCATGGTCATCCAAAAAACTTAATCATTGGTGACTCATATCAAGGTATTAAAACTAAATCATCTTTACATAATGTTTGTGGTAATTTTGCATTCCTTTTCCAAACTAAACCAAAACATTTTGAGGAAGCTAAAAACGATGAATTTTTTATCTTGGCTATGCAAAAAGAGCTAAATCAATTTGAAAGATACAATGTTTGGATTTTAGTCCCAAGACCTAAGAAATACTCCATCATTGAAAAAAAATAAATTTTTAAAAATAAAATGGATGAAAATAGAGTAACTCTTAGGAATAAAGTTCGATTGGTAGCCCAAGATAACAATAAAAAAGAAGGCATCGATTTTGATAAAATTTTTGCTCTTGTGGTTAGGCTTGAAGCCATTAGGATGTTACTTACTTTTGTATACTTTAAAAATTTCAAACTTTATCAAATGGATGTCAAAAATGCCTTTTTAAATGGTTTATTTTTCAAGAAGTTTTTGTAAAATAACCTCCTGGCTTTAAAAACCCAAATTTTCCAAATCATGTTTACAAACTTATGAAGGCTCTTTATGGTTTGAAGCAAGTACCAAGAGCTTGGTATGAAAATCTTAGCAAATTCTTGATTGAAAATGAGTTTTTAAGAAGAAGAATCGATACAACTCTTTTTATCTAGTCTCAAGCAAAAGATGTACTTGGATATACTTGTTGTCCAAATATAAGTAAATGATATTATTTTTGGCTCAACTAATGAAACTCTTTGAAAGGACTTTGCTAAGTGCATGTAGTGAGAGTTCCAAATGAGTATGATAGGTGAGCTAAACTACTTCCTTGAACTTCAAATCAAACAATCTCATGAATGAATCTTCATAAACCAATCCAAGTACACAAGAAATTTGTTGAAGAGGTTTGATATGCAAAGTGAAAAATCTTTGGAAACTCCAATGTGCCCTTCAGCAAAGCTTGATAAGGATGAAAATGGTAAAGCAATAGAGGAAAAGAGATATAGAGGTATGATTGGCTCTCGACTTAGCTACTAGTAGACCTAATATTATGTTCAGTGTATGCATGCGTGATAGATCTCAAGCTAATCTTAAAGAATCACCTGCGACTGCTGTTAAGCGCATCTTTAAATACCTTATAGGTACACAAAACCTAGGATTGTTTTATCCTAGAGGAATAGCCCTTAAGTTATTTGGCTATTCTGATACAGACTTTGCCAATTGTAAAATTGATAGGAAGAGTACAGGTGGAACATGTCAACTCCTATGACACTCTCTCATATAATGGTTTAGCAAAAAATAGAACTCAGTAGCCTTATCTATAGCTGAGGCTGAGTACATTGCAGCTGGTAGTTGTTATGCACATGTTCTTTAGATGAAACAACAACTAGAAGACTATGGTGTATATTTAAATCATATTCCCATTAAATGTGATAACATTAGTGCCATTAACATATCTAAAAACCGTATACAACACTCTAGAATAAAGCATATTGAGATAAGACATCACTTTACTAGAGATCCTGTTCAAAAAGGTAACATAGAACTTGAATTTGTAGGCACAAACCACCAACTTGCTGATATTTTTACCAAACCTTTAAATGAAGAAAGATTGTGCTATATCCGAAGAGAACTTGGTATGCTATGTGCTCTAAATTGATACTTAAATGTCATACTAACCATGCCTACTCAATGCTTGTTCAATACTTTTCATGCTTTATTTTGATGTGTGAAAGGTGTTAATACAATGCTAAAAAGTGTTGACACATGTGTAAAAGTGTTGACACAAAAGCTATATAGTATCGGCACAATTTGATAAAAGTGTCGACCTTAGCTATATAGTATTGACACAATACGATTTCTTGCTCTCGATTCACCTGTAAAGAGTATCAACTCAATGAACCGAAGTGTCGACACCATGTTAAAACATGTTGACACAATTTCAGTTTTTGAACACCCCTTGTGTTGCGTGAAAAGTGTCGACTCAAATGAGATTAGTGTCGACACATTTCGTAGAGTTTATATATAAGCAATTTTTCTCCCTTTTTTCATTCGCACTCAAACCGTTTCATAACCTAACATCTCTTTGTCTCCTTCCTTCTCTCTGTTACCAGTCGAACCCTAAAGTCGACTCCCTATTCCCTTCTCTCTCTTCGTCTCTTCACCTCCCGCTCTCACTAACGATGCTAGTAAGGACAATGGACAAGGAGAGTAAACGCCCCACTGACGAACCAAGTCCTAGAGGGGCGAAGAAGAAGAAATCAATGAAGAGCACGGCTGGACCGTCAATCGTCGCTGGAATCGACACCTCACTTATGTTCCAGTACTCTAAGCACAAGAATTTGTTCTTCTCCTCTTTCGCTACTCGAAAGGTAATCCCTAGACGCTCTATCAAATTTCTGTATTTCGATTCCATTGAAATGCACGTTTTTGAGTGGTTTACCACTCTGGGTTGGATGGATTTGCTCCAAATTCGAAACCCTCACTATCCCACTATTGTAATGCTTTTCTATGCATATTTCAAAATCTCTAACCCTTCGATTACCACCATCACCACTTGGGTGAATGGTATAGACATTGTTTTGATCCCCAAGCTTCTAAATGAAATTTTTGGTCTCCCTGAGGGCCGGCTCTTTGTTCCTTGCAAACCAAAGAGGAAAACCATCGAAGGTTTCTCCTTTCACGATGCCGTAAAATAAATTTTTGATGTTGATGTTGTAGACCTAACCTAGCCCCTTGAGGCCAACTCCCTAAAACCTAAGATGCAAATCTTGCATCATTTGGTCAACCACATTTTCCTTTCCCAGTATGAAAAATTTAGGGATGTATCATTTATGCATGTTTTCATCATGTGGTACATTCTTGAGGGCCGAAAATTTAATCTTGGCCCCCTTTTCATCTCTGATATGATTCGATCACACTCTAAGTCCTACTCCTCTCTTCCCAATGCAATGTATCTTACTAGAGTTTTTCATTATTTTGGTGTTGATTTGCCTACTAAAAATGGCATTCCCATTTCAAAACATGATCTGTATGGAAAAATCACTTTGAAACAGATGCAAATTTCTTTAATTGATAGTGTGTGGACCACTCATTATGTAGTCTTGCCTCCCCTCTCCTATCCAACCATCATCTAGTAAGACTCTTCTCCCTCCCTCTGGTCGTGCCAATTCTCCCATTCCCTTTGATCCTTCCTCCCATATTCCATCTCACTCCAGGGCTGACATACCAGGACCCTCATCCTTCTCTATTCCTCCTCCTCCCCCTCCTATTGTTGGTTCATCTTCTGCTCCTCCAGTTGATCTCTCTTCTCAGCACTTTGATGAGCTTGTCACCCTTGTCAAGGGGTTTGACCTCTTCTACGGCATCCCTTCGTGAGAAGGTTGATGTGAACCTTTATAACATAGGTTCTAAAGTGTCTTCCATTTATGCATTTGTCACGAATCTTGAAAGGACCACCCGTATTTTGCGTATGGACGTCGAGAGTTCCTAAGATGCTGGCAGGTCTCTCAGTAAGAAGATGAAGAAATACCTTGAAGCAATTGTGGATGCCAACTTCTAAACTCTCCAGCAAGTTCGCAAAGAATATGAAGAAGTAGTTATGGCTGCGCAACATAACTGGCGAAATGTTGAAGAACACCTCACCCGGATCAAGGATGCTTGGAGCAAATAATTCAAGCTAAAGAAAACAAAAGAAGAAAAAGCTACCCAATTGAGACGTGAGGCTGACTTGGCTTTGGCCGCCACCTTTGCAGTCATGGAAGCCGCAGAGAAGAAGGATGAAAGGGCATAGTACTTGAAAAAAAATGCCTATGAAAGCAAGAAGAAGCAAGAATAGAAGAAAGCATTCAAGAAGCAGATGGATAACCTTTGATAGAGCCTCTTTGATGATTCCAAAAGAGGAGAAGAGAAAACACAAGAAGAAGAAAAGGAGAAGGAAGAGAAGAAGAAGAAAAAGAAAAAGAAGTTTATGATGTTTTTAATTATTCTATGAAGGAGAAGTTGTACTTTAAACTTTTTTTGTGAATGCCTGAAACTTGAAACCATTACTGTTTAGCTTTTTGAAATCTTTATGGATGTATGACTGTTGGTTTTGGATGAACAATTAAATTATTAGTTGTATGAAATTTACCTTATGTGTTATGACTTTTCTCAATTTCATACCAACTGTAATATAATTGCCTTGCAATTTGTTTTGGAATGCCAAGTGTTGGTTACTATATTGAGATTGGGATTGAGTGATGCTTGGGTTTTGTAAACTATTGTATATATATGCTATTACAATTGCTATGTTAAGATTGCTGAATATTTAAGCACTTTGGACTGATAAATAGTTTTAATGAATTCAGAATACTTGAAGATGAATTTACATTTGATGTTGCAAATTCTATTGAGTATATATGAGACATTATTGTTGAATGCCATAGTACTATAATTACATAATTTGTTCAAGACATAAAGATAAGGGAAGAAGGCTTGTTGAAAATTCTTTTAAAATGTTTTCTAGAAAATGTTGTAATTATCAAAAATGGGAGATTGTTAGCCCTATGGCTGTTTAATTAGATTTGGAAGATTTTTGTAATTTATTTTCTTAATTAAATTGATTTAAAAAGATTATATGTAATTGTTTTCAAAAAGGTAAGTGTTGACACTTCATGACAAATGAGTCGACACCTTATGTCATTTGTGTTGACACTTTACATCAAATGGGTTGGCATTCAGTGTTCTTGAAAAGAATATTTTGTGTCAACACCAATTGATAATTTGAGTTGACACCTTAAGACAAAGCACGCTTGAAAATCTCAAATGTGTAGACACAAATGAAATTTAGGGTCGACACATTAATTACTTTACTTAAGATGTTTCAGGAACTCAAATGAGTCGACACCAAATGTTTTTTGGTCGATACCTCCAGTATTAGACCAGGATTCATTTTGGGTCGACATCAAAGATTTTTGAGTCGACACCAAATGATCCTTCGAGTTCCAGACTTTGTGTTCTACGGGTCAACACCAAAGTCACATGAGTTGACACCTAGACACCTTTCTAGAAATAAAATGAGTCGACACTAAAGAGAAATGGGTCAACACCAAGACTACAAGCCATTTCCAGATTCCAATTCAAAAGGGTCGATACCAAAAATTTATGAGTCAAAACAACGGTTCCTTTCGAAAACAAGAGTTTTGGGTTGATACCAAACAAAGATGAGTTAACTCCAAAACAACAAAAACTGCCTGAGATTTTTTGATTCAACATCAGAATGACGATTAGTCGACTCTAAAAGTCCCGAGACTGTAAACTCAAGGGTCAACACCACAACACTTTTGGGTCGACATCAAAATTTTAGTAGCTGATTTGACAAAATGGATCGACACAAATGAAGATATGAGTTGACACCAAAGTCTCATATAAAAAATTAAAGTAATGCATGGGTCGACACCAAATGTTCTATGAGTCGACACCACTGTGTGAGTGAGGAAAATGCAAAAATAAGGTCGACACAAACAAAGAACTGAGTTGACACAATCACTTGAAGAACCAAGCCCTAGATATTTTGTGTCAACACAAGAATTTTGAGTTGACACCTACGATAAATTTCAAATCTCGCGTTGGTTCAAATGGAATGATTTCAGAGCATTAATTACCTCCACCAACCACTAACGGTCATTTACTTCAGATAGCTATGTAAGAAGTTAATTTTTAGAGTTTTAAATCTCTAAACATTGTTCTATTACTTGAATTTAAAGCTCAAAATTTTTAAGAAGCATTTACTGCTTGTTTACTCCTCTAAACGATTTTCACACTCTTTAACTTATTTATTTTCAATCGTTTGTAAAGAATGTTAGTAAATTTTTGATTCTATCACATTTATTGTAGAAAATGGTAAGTCACCCTTGATCCTTTAAGAGAGTGAGTAAACTTCCTAAAGAAGAGCTCAAGAGAGATTAAAAAATAGGGATTGATTTATAGAATTTTCTTGAGGCTGTAAAACCTTTTAAATGCGCCTGTGAAGCGTTCGATCTTAGTGCATATTCTTAAGGGGAGTCATGAGTAGTAGATGTAGATTTGAAAGAAGTCGAACCACTATAATTCATGGTGTCTGGTTCAATTTCTCTCCCTAACATCTTTAATTTTTTTATTGTCATATATTCTGCTATATTTGACTGAGAAATTAAAAGGTTTTATAAAAGGTTTTTAAAATTATTATTATTGTTTTAAAATCTAATTTACCTCCTCTTAGGTTGCTTAGGACTAACAGAGGTAAAGAGAGAACAATCAAAATAAAAAAAATTATTCTAAGTATTTAAACAAGTAATAAAGGAAAACAAAGCATAAATAGAGAGTCTAACTCCTAATCTTGCTGAATCTATACTAAAGGATACATGGTGAAAATCACATACAATAAGTAAAGAATGTGATCATTAAAAGAAACTAATAAATCCTAATCTTGTCAAAATTAAACTACGATAATCACCAAGTAAGGTAAGAAAAAGAGTAAGACTCTGGAAAATAATACTAATTGCATACTGGGCATCACATACTATCAACAGAATACTATAAAAGCAGAATTAAGCTACTGAAAATGAAAAAAAGGTTGCGGCTGTGACATACAAATGTAACGGTCGCAAGGAAATTGGAAAAAAAGTACACGGGCGGAAGGATCAAAGGTTGCGGGCGCAACTATTTGGGCTAATGAACAACTAGGTCGCAAGGTTTGAAAGGTTGCGGCCTCAAGGTTCAAAAGTTGTGATCACGTGGTTCAGTTTCATGGAGTATTAGTTTTGAATCCCTTCCCAGTGATCGTTCAGAGACATCATTCTACTTGGTTTTCATCACTGGATTCACCCAAATAAGCCTAAGATTCGATAGGGTCAAATCGGGATGTCTACAATCATTATCGTGTTGTAGTCATTCAAGTAAACTGCAACTGACTCACCTTCTCCCATCTTTAGATTAAATAATCTTCGCATCAGATAAACCTTGTTAACTGCAGTTGGCTTTTCATACATGTCGATTAAAGTCGCCATCAAACCTGCCATCATCTTCTCCTTCACAATGCTGAAGGCGATATTCTGCGATAGGGTTAATCGAATAACCCCCAAGGCTTGTCTGTTAAGAAGTGCCCATTCTCCCTCTTTTATGCCTTCTGGTTTTTCACCCTGGAAGGGTAAGTACAAATTCTTCTGGTCCATATAGTCTTGAATCTACATCTTCTAGAGTCCAAAGTTTGCACCGATGAACTTCTCGATCTTAACCTTCCCATCTTTCGCCGCCATTGCTTTCACCTAACGAATCAAGCTCTGATACCAGTTATTGGGATTTCAATCAACAAACCCTTTATAGAATGTTGAGATAAGCAATCACAACACGAACAAAGAATATGAACAAGAAACAATCACATACAGGAAACATACGATGTACGTGGATTGACAATGGTGCCTGCGTCCATGGGAGCTGCGAATTTTTACTACGATGATCAAAGATACATGTTATAAAGAGTTTTAGGCTATTTTTGTACCTCTCACAAATCTCTCAATCCAACACTAACCCTGAATACTGCAACATAACGATATAAAAACCTTAGGTTAAAATGATTTGTGCCGGTAGCGCTCGAGGGCTCCGTGAGCGCTAGCTTTTAGCCTGACTGGCGCTCAAGCGCCCAATGACCGCTCTAGTAACGCCAACTTTTGAAATTCCGTGCTTGGTGCTTATTAGGCTCCACACAACCCAACAAGTACATGATGTTTGCTCCTCTCTCTCTCTCTCTCGTACGCTCTCTCCTTCTAAATTGGCCCAAAATAGTATGAGTGATAATGGTTTAGTTCAATAATTATTTTAGAGAGATAACCCACCAACCGAACGACCTTATCAACTTGTGAGCTCATTGATTGTTGTATCTCAGCCTCACATAGGTCGATAATTTTGGCTGACTTGAGAAGTGTTGAGTGGTTTGGATCCACTATGGAATATGTGGCATGGGTGGTCTTACACCTTGGCTTTTGGCTTCAAGGTTTATGCTTTTGTTCCCTGTATGGTTTTGTAGTAGACGTCTTGTTTTCTTGGTTGCTGTGTCATCGTCATTGTAATATTTACAAATGTTTATTTGTGGATGTAACCCTTGGACGGTTTTAGTATGTTTAACCATTCATTATGTTCGCTTTTTGTTGTTGTTTTAGTTTTATCACTATTAGTTATCTTGCTGTGGTTGTTCTCCTATGGATCCTTACTTAGGGGTTTAAGGCGGGGATTGGAAGATTGGTATTAAAGTTCATGTTGAGTCATTTTTGGGGTTGTGACGAGTTAGGTGTCACAATTGAGTGGCATTTACCTAAGTGGTTCTGTGATGAGTATTTGCGAGTCAGGTAGTATGGAGTTGAGTTCATCGTTTGAGCATACACTTATATCATGTGCATTCGTATAATATAAACTTTGTTCAAGCATGACTAGAGAAGTTGGCTTTGGAAATAGTGGACGTCTAACTAACTAGCTTATAAATCTAATTACAAACATGTTTAGCCAACATTGATTCGAATTGGAAGTCTAAGTGAGTTTCTCGAATTGGGAACATAGTCCTAGTTGTTGAACCTTATAGGATAGCACATACATGTGACATACGTTCCTTACTTTTTGTTGATTCATTGAATTTTTGCACAAGTGTGCGAGCATGTCTTAGGGTTGGTGATGATTTATACCCATGTTTAGAATGCTAGGAGAAGTTCATCCCTATTGGTTTCATATAATGTGATATCATCACAATGATTTTAGCACATGATAGTCAAAGTAGATAGGCGCACAATGTACAAAAGGGCAACACGGAGTGTACTCGCAAAAGTAACGCTTGTAAACACCATATTTTGTTGGGCCCTAATATTTAAGTTCGTCAATTTGATGCTAGCTGATGATGAAAATCAAAATGGAAGCACATTCAGTAATTAGTCTCGAGGACTTAGGAGTTCTTTTAAGAAAATATGTCTCAAGTAAGAAGGGTTCCCTAGCCCGACAACGAACAAGTGACCCCAGGTAAAATGTTTATTGGCTATTTGGATATAGAATGAATTTGGGTTAAACCATTTTTTTTCATAAAATTACTTTTTATAATGCCAATATGTTATATTTGGGCTGAATTTGAGATCGTTTACACCAATAATGAAGAAAGCAGGTGAAATGAACAAGTTACCCAAGTTACCCTTTAAAGTCATATAGAAGAGTCTAGTTTTGGCTCTATTTTTGGGGTCCAAACTTTCTAAGTTTCAAATCTAGTGTCCATTATCATATATTACATTGAAATACCTTTTTAAGCATACAAAATGGATCTTTATTCAATTTAAAATAAATGAGTTATGAGCATTTTCACAAAACTATGCAATTCTTACTCACTAAGAGTAAAATAGCCCATAGAAATGATGTGTAGATAGAACCAATTGGACATGAAAGTAGATGCTTTAATCTTCCCAATACTATAAGTATTGCAATAAACTTAAACTTTGGATGGGCCTAACACGAACCCACGAAGTTGGACCTTAAAATATTCTCAAACCAAAGTCATTGCCTATATCAGTCCAACAATTTGGAGATCTACATGGTTCGCTGCATAATGCTTCAAATGGTGCTACACCTATACTCTCTTGGTAACTGTAATTCGACACAAACCTTGGGTCACAATGCGATGTAATTGACACAAGAATCCCAACAATCTTACAATCTCTCGAACATAGAGCCTAGCTAGTTGTTCCATCAAATATGTATTTTTTATTGGCAGAAAATGAGCCCTCTTCGTTAGTCGGTCGACGATGACCAAAATAGAATTGTCTTTTGGAGTGTGAGGTAAACTAACTATGAAGTCCATCATAAGGTGCTCCCATTTTCATTCTGCAACTGGTAGGGGGTGTAGTAATCTTGTTGACTTTCAACGTTTAGCCTTGATTTGTTGACATTATACTTAACCACTCACATAGTTTGTGAAAAATTTCTTCATGGATAGTTCCTGCAAAAGGAAAATAGAGATTTTCTCATAAACATGCTTGAGAAACTGCTCATTTCCCACTAAAACACAGGCAATTCCTCCCTTTCCCGCCAAATCTTACATGGCTTCAATATAAAAACCATGCTAAAACATAAGGTACACAGACAGCTCTTTCTCTTACAAAAATTCTATCAAATTCACTTTATAACGGAGAATACACATTATACAGTAAATTGACTTTACTATCGGAGGGGCTTTCTGGCCAAATCCGCCAGCAGTCTCACCTTTGTTTTCTTGTGTAGGAGCAATTGATTCGATCGTCGAGCCCGAGGACCTGGGCCTAGTTCTTTTCTTTTGCTAAACAATCAATCACACCCTTGCAGAATCATCCTCGCATGATAACTAGATGATAGACTTGGGGAGATTTTTAGGAAGTAAAGGTGATGACGGTCGCGACTACTCATTATCACGCCCGTGTATTTCGTTAAATCTATAATCACGGCTGTCATAGTGTTACTTTTGGCCGGAACCCTTTTCTCTTCTTTTGTCATGGCCGCAACATCATGTTGTCACGGCCGTGCTCTTTTTGTAAGGCTGAAAGCATGAAAACTATTTTTTTAAACTCTATGTTATTCCTTTGATCTAAGATTTTCTTTTACATTCTATATCATGGTCCATGTTATTGTTGAGAAAAATAGATGTTAGATCTGGCCTAAATCAAATAGGTCATGGTCTCTGCTCTGTATGTTCCATTCCTTCATGTTTAGTGTCTGTGGTTTTAAAAACATGATAGCTGCGATCTTCGGATATCACAGCCGTATTTTTTTCCTAACAAATAGTAACGCCCATCATTTATTTTCAAACGGCCATATTGTTTTCTTTATATTTGTCACGACTGTCACATTCCTTTGCTACGACCGTGAGGTTTTGTGAAGCTAGTGATAAGAAAACTGTGTTCTGTCATTTGTTTTAGTATTCTGTGCATTCTGCTTTTTGAAATAGTGCTTCTATAAAGGGTCAAGGATGGTAGACCTAACCTAGATCTAATGGGTTATGGTCTCTGTGTTGAATATCCCACATATTTGAGTTTGTTTTGGACTTTGTATATTAAACACCCCTTTTTGGATCCTAAAACACTCTGGCCGCAACATTTATTTGTCTCGGCCGTGACATTTTGCGTCTTAGTTTCTTGCGGTGATCCTATATTTATTACGGCCACGAGTTTTATGACTTATTTTGTCACGGCCGCAACATTTGTTGCTTTGGCTGTGAGTTTTCTGTACATTCAGTAACTTAAAAATAGTCTTTAAACCTCTTCTGTTTATTCTGTACAACTTGTATATAGCATTTATGGACAGAAATATCATTGCATAACCCTTAGGCTTTTATTTGTTTGTTTTATCTTTTCGTCGCATGTTTTTCTCTTTGCTTTGTTCAAATGTTTCATGTGGCATATCTAGAAATAATAATAAAGTTGCATAACCCTAGATTCGTATTTAGGATTTTGCTTCTTTGATTGCTTTTTGTTTGAATTCTCTTTAACCTCTCATTCTATATATGTTACATTTAAAAAGTTTACAACAAGAACTAATATTGGCAAAGTAGAGGTCAACCTCACAGTTAGGCGAAAAGGGTGCTTAACATCTTTTCTTTTCGTACTTTACCCCCCGAACCCTCTTTTTCTCTGGTTACGCTTTTTAAAAAAAAACACCCGTAGCATTCTTTTTGTTTTTCTTAGTTTTCTAAAAAATCAACTGGGGACTTCATTTTTCTGAAAATGTGTTCGGATATCTTGGATTTTCTATTTTTTTAAAAAAATAATATTTCTCTAAAAATAATAGATATATGGTGCACTCCTCCAATGATACCCGCAGTTTTTCTATCGACTCTACTGAGGAGTGGTTCTTTAAAAAAAATCATAAGATGGCTTAACTTGAAATGCCAATGGTTCTTATTGTAAACTTTTTATTGGTATTTGCATTTTCATTTGCATATTTGTGTGCTTAGTTATTAAACCCCCGTTCTGCCTATCTGATACCATGGTCAGTTTACTGTCTCGGAACTATGTTGGGGAAGCCAACAAGCTTTCTAGCCTTGCACCATTCCTGGCATTGCGAGGTATATTTCTTGACTCTATTAAGAAGGTATATAGAGTGCAAACCTACCAATTTTCTCATGTGCATATAGCTTCTTAGAACCCTTTCTTTTAGAATAAAAAATCTTTTAGGATTATATAATTTTCTTTTTATAGATGCTTTTATTTGTATAGTTAGCACCCCGTTTAGGTTTACTTTTCTTTTACTCGTCCCATTGTCGAAAATAGGTTTATTTCGAGTTTAGACTTGGCTTATGAGTCCTCCAGTTTACACGTGTCCTTTCAGTTTAGAGACCCGAGATAATAGCTCCATGCAGAGAAGAACCTATAGCACTTAAGCTCAATCTCCGAGTGCAAGACTCAGACGTATAGATCAGTCGAGGTTACCATTGGCAGACCCAGAACTTATCATGACAGATATGAT
Organism: Heliamphora ciliata; assembly: GCA_032360265.1. Classification (NCBI taxonomy): domain Eukaryota; kingdom Viridiplantae; phylum Streptophyta; class Magnoliopsida; order Ericales; family Sarraceniaceae; genus Heliamphora; species Heliamphora ciliata. Next base: position 21,467 of record JAUMHN010055958.1, read on the forward strand.
GAGAGCAATCGTAGAGTTACAGCGGACAGTCGATGGGGTTAACACTGCTGTGGCCAATTTGGCTAGAATTTAGACATAGTGTCATGCACAGATCCATGCTTCATAGACTCGGGTTGTAGACCCCATGCAGTTCTCCTAAACGGTCAAGAGAACGGAGTAGAAGACAATCTTTGGGATGAAAATGTGGGACCTAAAGGAGCCCAACAAGTACTTGCAAAGCCTATCCGATCAAGAATCCCAAAAATCCTAGCCACGAAAGAGTCAATCTTGTTTGATGAGGTCGACAAACTAGAGAAGATTTTGAGAAAAGCACGAGCAGTTAAAAACTACATGTTGGATGTCGAAGGACTCTGTTTGTTCCCCGATGTTAAGCTTCCTGAGAAGTTTAAGATGCCCGATATGGAGAAGTTTGACAGAACAGGAGATCTGAGGATCCATCTGAGGATGTATGTGGGGACCCTGTCACCAATGAGGATCAGTAATCAGTTAAAGGCTCAGCTTTTCCAACGATTTTTGTCAGGAGCCGCTTAGAAATGGTTTCTATTTTTGGATGCTGCGAAGACGAGAACTTGGGAGGACATTGCTACTGTATTTGTCAATTAGTACAACTATAGCATCCAGCTTAACATTACCACTCAAGAACTCCAAACAATTAGACAAGAGGCCAAGGAGTCCTTCATCGAGTTTTTTAACTTGTTAGAGAGCTAAGGCAGCAAAGATGACAAATCGACCCACCAATAAGGAACATGTGAGAATGGTGGTTGTAGAACCAAAAGTTGCCTTTTTACCTCCCTAGTCCACTTCATGACCTAAAATTGATATGTGATGATCTTCGGTCTGTGCTGTGACCTTATGTCATTCCCCAAAACCCAGGATCACGTGAAAATTCACCAAATACCAATTTTACAGAAAATAGGTTTTCATACATTCAAATCCACCTGTTGAAATCGCAAGAAAACCCAATATGCATCTCTCATAAGCAGTAAACATCCTGTATACATGCATAAGTATATCGCCTTATGGCGTACAAAATTGCCTTCAAGAATAGGCATACCAACAAAAAGAAAAACTATAATAGTCTTCAGCCACCGCGGGCATCACCAGAGCTACTCATGGTCATCATCCAAAGCATCACCTAAAAATTTGTTTTATAGAAAAGTCCCACCCGTGAGCCGAAACCCAATAGAAACAGACTATAAAGCTGTAAAGTAGGTAATATACAATCAGATGGTGGGAGCGAACTCAACCACAAACCAAAATGGTTTTCCATCCAAAAATCCACAAGTTTTCCTGTCAGGCCAACACAAGCCTCCCAAATGGTTTTATTGTCATAAAACCCTGTTTCCATCCTTAACCCATGAATTTGCAAATAATGCAAGTAAACCATCATAGTTAAGGAAAAATAGTAATCAAAATATTGTTCCCTCACTGAATGTACCATCGCGGAATAAGAAGAGTAATATCCTATGTACCGACTCAATGACAAGAGGATAGAGGTAGCAACTATAGACTCCTGTCCAGTATTTAACCCCCTGATATCGTGGGATTGCCTAGATACACACAAGTTCTATACGGAGCACCACGACGAATGCTTAATTTACGGGCTACGACCCCGAGGGAGATGAGCACCCATCCGTCTCAGTTTACAGGGACTAACCTGAAAGACCTGAGTACCTACTCTGCGCACGTTTCCAAACTTACACCGAGGGCAACTCGTGCCACATACACGTCATCCCGGTACATCTAGATAATCTTCTAAAAATCAAACTGTAACTCAACTCCATAACCTTTTCTTCCAAAATACATTATATATGTATTTAGATCCATCCTTCAACAAGGAGATCACACAAAATATTTTCAAAATATTTTATCCCGTTTTCCATAAAACGTTTCAAAGCCTGAGACTCAACCTCGAATGCGAGCTCCAAATCTCCAAAACATAAAATGTTGAGATTTCCATCAAAACCCTCCGTTTTCCAACAAAACCCACCGTTTTCAAGAAAACCCTTTGAAAACCATAAAATCACGTGTCATATGATGTACTAAACCAAGAAAAACAAAAAACATGCTTTTTACCCAAAAAAAACCAAGGTTTAAACATGGATATGACATTTCATGCATTTTCTATCGGTGAAAAAGTATACAATTACATATAACACCCTAAGACAGCAGTAGGGTCTAGCATCCTACCTCGTTGGGTTAAAATCCGATACCTCAAAAATTTGGTCTCGTCGGAACGAGAATCAGACCGGATGAGCGCAAAGCTAGCGGTACGAATAGCAGGGATCCACAAGATGATCATCGAAAACTAGGCTCGGGCGGGTAAAAAATGTAGAGAAAATGCAGAGAGAATGGAAAGAACTAAACTTTACCAAACATTCCAGGGGCTGGAATACATATAGGCACGCCAAAAACATTGTTCAGTCGACTGAAGAGAGCACTTCAGTAGACTGAAGTGTCTTGAGAAACGCGCACCGCTTGAGTTCATTCGGCCGAACCCCCTGGTTCAGTCGACCGAACTCACCAAAAATAGTTCGGTCGACCGAACTCACCCCTCCAGTCGACCAAACTCCACAGTGTTTTGGTTCTCGGGTTTTCTGTTCTAAGACCAAACAAACAAGCCAAAAACCAACCCAACCCATCTAAACAAGGTCCGGGAAAGCTTAAAACACATCTATACATGCTGTTCTACAACCCAAAACATAAACCAAGCATCGATGATATATAACATGAAGGAAAAACACGTCAACATTTATATATATCAAAATTAACAAGGTTCGGGGTCTCACAACTCTCCCCCTTAAGGAATTTCGCCCCGAAATTCTCTACCAGGTCACGAGGTAAATAGATATGGGTATCTAGCACGCATCCCAGACTCAAGTTCCCATGTCACTTCCTCAACCCCATGATGAAGCCACTAAACTTTGACATAAGCAATCGTTCTCCCCCGCAACACCTGTTCCTTTGTATCCAGAATCCTCACCGGGCGTTCCTCATACGTGACATCGTCATCAACTTGCAACTCAGTCCAATCTAACCCATGAGACAGATCTGGCTCATACCTCTGAAGCATAGAAACGTGAAAGACATTGTGCACGGATGCTAACTGAAGTGACAAAGCCGAATGGTATGCTACAGCCCCAATCCTTTCCAGGATCTCGAACGGTCCAATAAAACGAGGTGATAGCTTCCCACGACGACCAAACCTCATCAACCCTCTACGTAGCGAGACCTTCAGAAACACATAATCTCCCACTGCAAACTCTAACGGTCTCCTCCTCTGATCCGTATAACTCTTCTAGCGGCACTGAGCTGTCACCAGACGCTGACGAATCACGACAATCTGCACCGTCATCTCCCGTACTAAGTCGGGTCCCAAAACACTGGTCTCACCCACCTCTATCCAACAAATAGGCGACCTACACGGTCTACCATACAGAGCCTCATATGGTGCCATCCCAATACTGGATTGATAGCTGTTGTTGTATGTAAACTTTGCCAATGATAGGTGATCCTCCCAAGAACCCCGAAAGTCAAGCACGCACGCTCTCAACATGTCCTCCAAAATCTGGATGGTCCTCTCAGACTGATCGTCGGTCTTAGGATGAAAAGTTGTACTAAAAGTCAAGCTCGTCCCCAAAGCCATCTGAAGACTCTGCCAAAAGCGCAATGTAAAGCGTGAGTCTCGATCAGAAACGATAGTCATCGGTACTCTGTGTAGTCGGACTATCTCTCAGATGTATAATCTACTCAATCGGTCCATTGGGTCTCTCACTCGAATAGGGAGGAAGTGCGCAGACTTCGTCAACCTGTCCACTATAACCCAAATAGCATCGTGCCCCTTCAGCGAGCGTGGAAGTCCTTATACAAAATCCATAGTGATATTCTCCCATTTCCACTCAGATACAGGCAACGGCTGCAACAATCCTGCAGGTCTCTGGTGCTCCACCTTTACTTGTTGACAAGTAAAGCATCGAGAAACGAATTGAATCACATCCCTTTTCATTCCCGTCCACCAGAACTATCGGCGTAGATCGTGATACATCTTCGTGCCTCCCGGATGCACTGCAAGACGTGAGTGATGAAACTCGTGTAGCACCTCAGGACGGCACGACTTTGGCACAAACAAACTCCCTGACAATCTCATACTCTGATCTGAACTCACCACCCATCCTGCCGTGTCCTTCCCACATCATCTAAGCCTCCTGATCAGTCCTCTGGGCCTCCAACACACATGCAACCAATGCAGGCTGTGAAGCTATTGAATACAAAGTCGCACCTCCCTCTGTCTCCCTGAGACAGAGATCAAACTCCCCAACAACCCTGAGCATATCCCATTCTCGTAGAGCCACAGAAGCTAACGAGCCATGAGATTTCCTACTAAGTGCATCAGCTACAACATTTACCTTCCCCAAGTGGTACTGCAAATCAAAGTCGTAGTCTTCCACCAGCTCCATCCACCATCGCTGGCGAAGATTCAGGTCTTCTGTGAAAATAAGTATTTTAAGCTCTTGTGATCAGAGAAAACCTAAAAATGCTCACCATATAGATAATGCCGCCATGTCTTCAAAGCGAAGACTATAACTGCCAACTCCAGATCATGAGTCGGGTAATTCCTCTCGTGTGTCTTCAGCTGTCGTGAGCCATAGGTTACGACCTTGCCTCCTTGCATCAACACACAGCCCAAACCATCAAGTGATGTGTCGCAATACATAGTATAGCCCAGGCCTCGCTCAGGAATAATCAACACCGGCGCACAGGTCAATCTCCTCTTCCGCTCCTGGAAAGCTGACTCACAAGACTCGCTCCATACAAAACTAATTCCCTTGCGCGTAAGGCGCGTCATCGGTGCTGCTAGCCTAGAAAAGTCCTTCACAAACTGTCGGTAATAACCCGCCAGACCGAGAAAACTATGTATCTCAAAAACATTCCTCGGTCGCTGTCAATCCGTCACTGCATCGGTCTTCGTCGAGTCTACTGATACCCCATCCTTTGACACCACGTGTCCAAGGAATCTCACCTCTGTCATCCAAAACTCACACTTCTCGAGCTTTACATACAGGCGATGTTCTCTCAGAAGCTACAAGACCAGATGCTCCTCATGCATCTCCCTCGTGGGCGAATAAACCAGAATACTGTTCACGAACACGACCACAAAACTGTCCAGATAGGAGTGCAAAATGCGGTTCATCAGACCCATAAATGTAGCAGGAGCGTTCGTCAGACCGAATGGCATAACCAGAAACTCGTAGTGACCATAGCGAGTCCGAAAGGCGGTCTTCGCTACGTCCTCGTCCCTAATCCTCAGCTGGTGATATCCTGACCTCAAGTCGATCTTCGAACAGCAGCGCGATCCCCTCAACTGGTCAAACAGGTCATCGATCCTCGGCATCGGATACTTGTTCTTCACCGTCACCTAATTCAGTTTCCTGTAGTCTATGCATAACCTCAATGATCCATCCTTCTTCTTCACGAACAATGCTGGTGCTCCCCACGGCAATGTACTTGGTCGTACAAACCCTTTTTCTAGCAACTCCTGCAACTACACCTTGAGTTCTCGCAACTCAATAGGTGCAAAGCGATATGATGGTATAGAGATGGGAGCCGCTCCTTGAACAAGATCAATGGAGAACTCCACATCACGGCTCGGTGGAAACTCGAACAGATCGTCAGGAAAGACGTTCGGATAGCCACACACCACGGGGGGTAACTCCCTTTGAACCTCATCTGGCATATCCAAACTAAGAGAAGAAAAGAGAGAACCCAAGTTCCCTCGAATTCGCGTGGTACCTAGTACAGACACCAAGCTCTCATCCCGATTACCCACAAAGTAGATGCAATCACCCTCCGGTATACAGATCGACACTCTCCGTCGCTCACAATCTATATAGGCATGGTAGGTAGTTAGCCAGTCCATCCCTAGGATGACATCAAACGTGGTCATGTCTAGAATGATAAAATCAAAC
>JAUMHN010056065.1:1365-13281 GCA_032360265.1 Heliamphora ciliata
CCTATTGCAATAATAGCTTGATGGAATTTAATAAACCATTGTCTAGACGACTGTTTCAAGCCATAAATAGAACACTTCAAGTGACAAACCTTGCGCTCTTGACCCTTAACTTGAAAACTCAATGGTTGATCCATATAGATCTCTTCGTCTAGTTCTCCATTGAGAAATGTAGTTTTTATATCCATTTGGAACAATTCCAAATCTAAATGTGCGACGATAGGTAGAATAAGGCGAATTGAGGTAAATCTCACCACAAGGGAGAACGTCTCCTCATAGCCTACACCCTCTTCTTGGGTATAGCCTTTCCCCACAAGTCGAGCCTTATATTTGTAAATTGATCCATTAGCCTTGCATTTAATTTTTAAGATCCATTTATTACCAATGGTCTTACGCCCAGGCGGAAGATCAACTAATTCTCATACATAATTCTTAGCCATTGAGGTCATCTCTTCCTGCATAACAGCTATCCATCTATAAGAAGCAGGTGAATTTATGGCTTTTTGAAAAGAAGTTGGCTTATCAACATTCATAGAAATTCTCATGAAGGACTCTTCTGTAATCTCAAAGCGACTACAGGGAACTATTCTGCGCTTGCTTTTGTGGATCTATAAATTGTGAACTTCTTCTAATGGTACACCCCCAATGGTTAAAGGACCATTCCCACTATCTTTGAGAACTGCTGGATAAGGATTCATATCTCCATTAAGTCTTTGAGATGGAGATATGTCTTTAAGTGGTTTTCCTAACTCATAGAGCTCAAGATCCTTCTTTATTTCACCTTTGCTTGGAAAATCATCTTCTAGAAAATCCACATCACGGGACTTTATTTCAGTCATTCCCCCATTTGGGTGTTCACCATACATGACATAGCCTTTAGAGTGTTCTGAATATCTAATAAAAACACATTTATTAGCTTTAGGACCATATTTTTCATATTTATGAAAAGTGTTATGAATATACCCTATAGATCCCCATGGACATGAGCCTTCTAGATTAGGCTTTTCGCCATTCCATAACTCATATGGAGTGGTGGGGACTGATTTTGAAGGCACTCGATTAAGGATGTAGGCTGCAGTTAAAAGAGCATCTCCCCAAAAATTTATTGGGAGATTTATTTGCGCCATCATCGACTGAACCATATTTAGAAGAATACAATTCCTTCTTTCAGCAACACTATTTTGTTGTGGAGTTCTAGAAATTATTAATTTCTTGCGTATCCCTTTTTTCTCACATAATTATCTGAACTGATCAGATAAATATTTTTGGCCTCTATCAATATAAAAAACTTTCAAGTTCTTCTCTTTCTAATTATCAACCTCTGCTATGAAGCGTTTGAAACAATCTAGAGCTTCAGAGCAATGAGATAACAGGAATACTTAGCCAAAACGTGAGAAATCATCTATAAATGTTATAAAGTAGGATGCACCAAGGCGTGCCTTAACATTCATTGGTCTACAAATGTCGAAATGGATTAACTCTAATGAATGAGAAGACCTAGAAGCCTTACGAAAAGGTGTAACGATGCTGTTCGGATACCAACCTAGTTGGTAATGACTCCTGTAAAGACCCAGCCCAAACCGTAGTATTAGCGATAGTTAGTCGACAAAATCTTAAGTCGTTAAAAGATCAAAAATCTTAACTAAATCCAAAACCCTAAGTTCGATCCAAAACCCTAGAAAGGTCCAAAACTCAAGTAACAAAACCTTAATACCCGGAGAACCTTCCAAAATTCTAAATTAAGTAATTATCATGAAATAATGAATTAAAAATTAAAAATTCTCATAATTAGGGTAAAATAATCATTTTGCCCCCAGTACACCAAAAAGTCTTAAAAATCTAAATTTTAACACATGAGCACTCTAAATCAAGAATTTAAGTACAATTAAGTAGCAAAAGACAAAATAACATTAAAAATAACAAAAATACCCCTTAGTGGCCGACCACCTTGGGAATTGTGCCAAAAAGTGCTTTTTATTTTTTTAAACTTAAAAAGATGAGAAAAGTGTCAAATCAAGCATTATGATAATTCAAGACTTGTTGAATAAGTAATACACATAATAATATGATATTATATGCTAACAAAAACAAATAAATCATTATTGAAGTTCATACACACTAAAAAAAGTTGAAAAGCCATATCTTGTTAAGTTAGCTTAATTTGACTTAAAAGTCTACACTTATTTAATCAATTTTTATAAAAAATATGATAATTCATGAGAATATTAAATTTATTATAAACTTACTAAAATAATAAATTTTAGTTGGTAAAGACACTAAAAAGATACACCAAATTAATTTTTAAGGCACTTTCTTGCACAAAATAGCACAGAAATTGACATAAAATCCCAAGATTGATGTAAAATCAGATTTTTGTCTATCAAATTGAACTTAGCTGACTTCCCACATGCCAAAATCTAAAAATATCTCTAAAAAATTGCACCATGTCACATCCACCCATGTGAATGAAGAAAAATGGGCTTAAAAGTCATCATTTTGTTCCCTCACACCTTTTTCTGTAAAACCAAGCCAAACACCACTCCTTCCCTCTATGATTACCACTCCTTCCCTCTATGATTTTCAGCCAAGGGAGAGAGAAAACCAGATTTAAAGTGTTCTTAAAAAGCTTGGCTGAGTTGAGAGAAGAAAGAAGAGAAGAAAGAACGAAGGTTCCACGAAAAAGGTTTTTCGAAACCAAAGAGTCTAAAACTAAGTCCTAAAAGTCATCTAGCATTTCTAGGACCTCAAACAAGTAAATAAAATCTCTAAATCTTATGTCTAATATCACCTAAAATATCCCCCAACTCATCTCCTTAAGCACTTTAAAAATCGAGAACCAAAAACAAACCAAAAAGGCATCGTAGTAACAAACTATGGGCTGCTATGTTTTTGAATGACATGAGATGTGGTTGTGTATTGTTATTCTTGAGTTTGATGACTTAAATGGGTTCTAAAATCTTGATATTCGTATATAAAACACAAGCATGCAAAGAAATGGGACAAAACCTTAACATATTATAAGTAGGAGACTTGAACATATAAGGACCTGATTTTTTGAATACTTTAATGTTTTACCCTGATCTTTGGAACTTCATAACTCAACATAAAAAATTGATCTAAGTTTGTTATTTATGTCCAAATTTATCTTTTTATGTTACCTTTTATCAGAAGTTGGTTTGAACTCATTTGAGTGAGTAGAACTCAAGATATTGCAATTTTACCAAAGTGTGTCGTTTTCAGACCAATCAACAATCCCGACCTAAAAACCCTAGTTTACAATGCGATCTGAGATTTGGCCAAAATATAAAAGTTGTAGATAACATGTATAACTAACTATCTACCAAAACGAAGCCCAACATATTAAGGTATGTTATGTCAAAACCTCTTTAAAATTCTCTGTTGTGGTTCAGCTATTAAAGGACACTTCTGTCACATATTTTTGTATGGCAAAAAATCCCTATTTTTAGTGACCAACTCCAAACGTGGTCTACATGAGTATTGTAGGTAACATATTGAACTACTTGCTGTCCACAAATCAGACCTAGATGCCTCTGAAAATTTCCTCAAACCCATTTCAAACTCTCTGTCCAAAACCGGTTCTGTTGAGGGTTTGGTGGCTGACAGAACCTATTTTACCAAATGGCTTATATCTTCAAATTGTTTCAAACAACCACCCCTAGCACCCTTCATAAGACATGTAGGGGACATGTTTAAATAGAACATATCCAAAATGGGCTCATTTTGACTTGATTTGATGCTCCAAAACTGAGACCAATAGAGGCGTATTTTTGGTAAAATTTTGAGGAAAGTGCTGAATCATTTTTGCTTAGAATGTTTTATTTACCCATTTTTCTTAAGTTTTGGCCTTAGTGTTAAACATAAGAATTGTAGAAAATATTTTTATCTAGTGTTTAAAAATCATAACTTGATTCCAAGTCTAGATGCCCAAAACCCTGCCAACCCTTTTAATTTAATACTTGAACGTTGGCCCCTTAAAGTTGCTAAGTGTGATTTGAGTACTCTTTGTCGTGAGACTTGAGTTTTATATGATAATTAATTTGAATTAGTTGATTGGTGTTTTTAAGTGAATATACGATGATTAGAACTCATGCCAACAAGTTTTGAATCATATCTTGAGAATTGTAACTTGCGCCTCACATAGTTGTACTTATACTTAATGAGTTATACCATGAACTTTGCCATGCTAGTTGATGCCATACTATAGATAGTTATATTTGAGATCCATATTATACATCATGGACATTGTCACTTGTATCTTGGAATATTAGAGTCCATCTGCATAAACTTTTGTTAGGATGGGTTATGTTGAATTGTCCTTCTTGATTCTAAGTCTAGGGCGTCCCTGGTTGCCATTTTTTTAAATATTTTGGGATGTATTCCTCTTGTACACCCTGGGTGCATCTCTGGTATTACAAATTTGGTTTATACTCCCTAGGTGCATCCCTGGTGTTTGAAATAGTTTATCATGGTTATTGCTGGACACCATGGGTTTGTCACTAGCATTCTGGTTTTGGTAACTTAGACTTTGAGTTGATACCAAGCGAGCATCCTTATCTTAATAGGGGTAATCCTGTAATAAATCCCATCACGGCAATGAGAATAAGTCCCATCACGGTAATAAGAATAAGTCCCTGAGGCAATGATAATAAGTCCCTGCAGGCAATGACAATAAGTCATATCATGGCAATGACAATAAATCGTTGAGGCAATGACAATAAGTGGCAATGACAATAAGTCCCTGTAGGTAATGACAATAAATCCCTGAGATAATGCCAATAAGTCATTGCAAGCAATAGAAATAAGTCCCAAAATGGCACTCGGCCCCACACCGTTGCCATTTGACAGTAAAACAGCTGTGGTATGAAGCCCGGCGATGAATTTACTATTCGCAACGAGGCAAGGATAGATTTGGTGATCAATTACCCATAAAGTCTACTTTGGAGATTTCCGGGGTAGAACTCCTATTTTTATTTTTGAATGAATGTCAGGTTGGACACTTGCATCGCATCCATTGCATCACATACTTGTACATTTGTTCTTATATTTGCTTGCCATGCTTTAATTGTCAAGTTTATCTGTCTCTTTGATTTAAATTTGTACTGGGTGTTAAATGATTTGCGTTGTGGAATATTTTTCTGTGAGAATGATTAGAAGGTTTAGAGTGTTTTCTTCTGAATTTTGGCTCATGGCATTCGTGCCACATATGAGGTTGAGGAGTTCTTTGAGAAAGTTGTCCCCGAAGAAGAAGACAGAATTGAAGAACAGGGTGAATGCAACAGCCAGAGGATCCCGACAATGCTTGCTGAAGATTTGAATCTTCTTCTTTTATTCTTTTTGTTCAATTTTCTCGTGCTTATTGTAATTTTAGAAATTTCTTGGTGAAATTGTAAATGCTATGTACCTTTGAACAGTATAAAAACTCTAACAATGTAATATTTATAATATGTAAATATAAATGAATGACTAGAATATCCCTTTATTTATATTTATATATGTCTCAATGTGTACAGAGGACGGGGCGTCACAAAAGGTTTCCTGCATGCCTTTCTAGCTAAATAAGGCTCACACATAGGTAGGCTTATTTTGGTGAAAGAATCTAGTAGCCCTTCTGTAGCCAGTCTAGCCATTCTTTCTTGCCCTATAAGACCTAATCTTGCATGCCATTTTATAGTATTAGATACAATATTAGAAGAAGAAAAAGAAGAAGAAATGACAGAATTGTTATTCAAATCTGGATCCAAATTCAACATAAAGAAATCTTCCCTTAAACTACCATGACTATAAAATGTTCCGCCGAGATAAATAGTCAAACTAATATCCTCAAAAAAAAAAGAAAATCCTAACTTCAATGATGCAAAAATCAAGATTAGATTACATTGGATAGTTGGTGCATGAAGCACATCATGAAGAAGCAAATTGCGCCCATTGCGCATCTTGAACTAGAAGGTGCTAACTACTAGAACCTCCTCTTGTGCTCCATTGCCCATTATTACGCAATGCCTATCTGTTGGTACACGACGATAATTTACATACCTAGCTTGATCTTTTGCTACATGTTTTGTTGCTCCTATGTGTACAATCTAACCAAGGAGAGAATGAGCCATAAACACATGTGAACAAACAAATATATTTAGAGAGCCAGAGTTAGGGTTTACCTTCTTCGACTCAGTACACTCCTGAATGAAGTGACCCTTCTTTCCACAGTTATAACATATGAGTTTGGATTTATCCTTTCTTCCACCACACTTACCTCTTTGACGCTTGGCTATACTAACATCTTTTGGTGCCAGATTCTCAACTTTTACTCGTCTAACTCCTTTTGCTATCCTTTGCACTGGGGCTTGTATCCCCTGCACTGTCCGGCTTTAGTGACGACAAGTGTAGTACTGCGATACGCATCTAACGCTCTGCTTCAAGCTCTAGGTGTCGTGTGATGTCATCAAAAGTCTTGATTCCTTCATTATGCATTAGAACTAATTTCACCTGCCCCTATAAGGGTCAGGGAGGGGCCTGATGCCTGCTAGATTTTGCTTCTCTTTAGTGACATCATTACCGGCTGCCTTCATTTCTCTGATCATGGCTGACATCACCCTAAGGTGCTCAGTCATAGTGTGCTTTGAGTCCATCACATACTGATTGAACTTTATAGAAAGGGCATGCAACCTAGTTGCTATCGTCCCTCCATACTTCAATCGCAACTGGTCCCACATTTATTTGGTAGTTGGAAAATTCTCAAATTCCCAAAGAAGATCATTGTGCATGTAACTCAGCATGGTGTAGCATGCACTTTTGTCCTTATTTATCCAATTATCATAGGCTTCTTAGTCACGATGGTGCTGGATAGTGGTCCCTGACTCAGGTGGGGTCATGTTACTGGTCAAGTGCTCAAGCCACTCTTGCTCATTGAGAAGGTATTGAACCTTTTTATGTCATATATCATAGTTTGCTCCATTCAGTTTCTCTCCCTTAACAAGGTCGGCAACAATATTCTTGGAAGCCATTTCTCTATATACATTGCACAAGAATTAATTAATTAATTAGGCACATATCTCAATATTTTATTCTAAATTTATTAAATCATTAATAATTCTTTTCTACATTATAAGATCAAAAATTTTGCATTTTAAGTGCTAATAATCATTTCTCGTAATGTAAATGAGAATTAAATATCTAGTTAATTTAGAATAAAATATGAAAAATTACTTCCATTATTCACAATTCATGCATATAAAATATAATTGAGCCCAGCTAGGACTCCATTGGCATTTTAATATATCAATGCAAAATGATTCAGCTTTTACAAAATTAGTGTGAAACATCCTTTACAAGGCTTTGAATAATTTTACATCAAAATGATTATAGACCCAAAAAGAACTTAATACATTAATTTTAATTGACTGATAAACAAATAGGGATGCCGCACATCTTTTGTATTCAAATAATTATTTTGGAATGATAGATAATAAAATAAAATTTTATTAGGAAAAAAAAACACCAATGCTAATTCCATTCAATAACATATACATCATATTTTGAACTAATCAAATGACGATAATGAAAGTGATTTATAAACACTTAACAAATATTTGATTTGAACTAATCAAATGACGATAATAAAAGTGATATATAAATACTCAACAATTATTTGATTTGAACTAATCAAATGGCGATGATAAAAGTGATATATAATCACTTATTTATTTATTAGATTTGAACTAATCAAATGATCGATAACGAAAGTGATATATAATGTCACACCCAAAAATCTGAGTCATGTGAACCACAAAAGAAAAATCCATTTTATAATACCAAGATCTATCAAAACTATCCAAACTCGAACGGTTAAAGTACCTAGCCCAAAAACGAATTGAGAACCTTTGGAAAGTGCATTTTCGATGATTTATTATAGGTAAAAGGATAACCAAAAAGAATAGGTTTAAGGTCCCGAGAGCCTAGTTTTTAAAACAAACCAACAAGGTTTTTCAAAAAAAAAATTTGCCCAGACCAATCGATCAGTCTGGGCACCGATCGAGCAGTCCTTAATAGTGTTAGTTTTTCTCCTTACCTGCAAACAACTGAGGTATGCAAAGACCGTTCGATAGACCGAATGATCAGTCCATCGAGCGGTCTAGCCCTAGACCACCTTTTAAAAGCTAAACATTTGAAATCAAACCTTAGAAAATTTGCTAGCTTTTTCAACACATTCAAGGAAAAAAAGAATAACTTTAGAAGTGCTAAAACTTGATCTAAAACCTCCCTCGAGGCGCATGAATTGAAATCAAACAACAAAGCCACCGAAAACCATTTATATAACATTAATATCACCCAACCAAAAACTGTTTCAAACGACAATGGAACCAATACAATCACCCAAGATTTCTTTCGTTCTCATACAACATACATGCGTTGCAACAATAACTTTAAGGCTTACAAAACACATGTTGTCATGTACAAAACATCTTACAATAATTACATGATCCAAAATAACCAAAAATATGAAAGCTACAAGTTCTCTAATCAGCCATCACTCTCGAAACTTCACCACATGAAGCCTAATGATATGGGTTACCTGAAATTATTTAAATCCAACAACATAAGTCGAAACCCAATAGGAATGGACTAACATAAATTAAAAGCGTAACATATAATTACAAGTTATATGAACAACTCAACCACGCAAGCTTTTTTAAAAAGGTTTTCTTTCAAAACCACAAGTATTCACATAATCTTGTGAACACTACAAGAATCATTTTAGTTCTCCACAAGATTTTCAAACCAAAAAGATTTACACATCCATAATGATTTACATGTATCGACATTATCGCACCTAGGACAATAGTAGCAAGTATAGACTCTCGTCTATTGACCTAGGTCCGGGGCATCCAATGGCCTGCTAGGTAATAACAAATTTTATACCATGCCACAATAACAAACGCCTCCCATTTAGACAATCACTTTATTTACGGGCATTAACCCGAAGGACTGAAGTACTTATTTATGCAAATTTTTAGACTTTCACCAAGGTGTAATTGAAGCCTACATCTATCACATTGTTACGGTACATTCATAAAATCATTAAAGACACATAACTTAACCATTAATTCGATTAAAAGCACATACCTAAACCATCTAAAATCATGGAGGTAAACCAATATTTTTTGCACAAAACTATTCACAATTCAACCAAACATTTTAAAAACCCATGCTCAACCCCAAGAGTCAACTCCCAACACCAAAATTTATGTTTTTGCAACAATCACATAATTTTCTTTGGTTTTCAAAACACATATTTATGAAAACCGTATATACATGCATCCACCAACTTTGTAATAAATCTTAAAAACTTTTAACATACTTTTTAACCAACCAAAATAAAGTTTAATCTCAAAATCTAACATTTATAGCATTTAAACACGGCAAAAATGCGTATAATCACATGTAATACCTTTTTAAAGCAAGATAGTCTAGAATCCTACCGTGGAGAGTTAAAAACTCGACGTTTTAACTTCCCGCGAAAAACCAACGTCAACAAATCGAGATTCTGTTCGGATGGATGCAAAGCCCTCAACGTGCACAACATTGTTCCACTCTCGCAATGCCAAAAATCACACCCAGAGCAAGGAAGTTTATAGAGGGAAGTCTAGGGTTCCATTTTACTCCGAGAGAGAGAGAGACAGAGAGAGAAAGAAACTTGTTTTAGAAGCTTGGGACCGAAAACCATTGTTTTTGTCTATCCCGCGCACACTTAACCCTGACAGACAGATCGAGCGATCTTACCGAGAAAATTTTAACTTTTACACCACAATGCTCTAATGTTCCAGGATTAATTCTATCAAACATTCGAAGTCACAACATGCATACACCACATATGATTAAACCACTTGATAGCAACCATATGCAAATTATAACACGTCGATAAAATATTACAAAATAAAAAGGAATCCAGCCTCACAACTCTTCCCCTTTAAGGAATTTTGCCCCTAAAATTTACTACGCGGTCAAGAAGAAAACAACTCCGGGTACCTAACACAAACTTTGGACTCAAACTCCCAGGTAACTTCCTTGACTCTGTGATAATGCCACAAAATCTTGACGTAGGCAATCGTTCTCCCTCTCAACAGTTGTTCTTTCGTGTCCAAAATCCACACGGGTAGTTCCTCAAAAGAAATATCCTCGTCCACCCGCAATTCAGGCCAATCTAAAATATGTGATGGGTCAAGATTGCACTTTCGAAGCATAGAAATATGAAACACATTGTGCACTGATGATAATGAGGAGGCAAGATCAAATGGTATGCCACCTCTCTAATCCTCTCAAGGATTTCAAATGGCCTTATAAAGCGTGGCGATAACTTCCCGCTATGGTTAAACCTCATTAAACCTCTGCGTAGTAAAACTTTTAAGAAGACGTGGTCTCCCACACCAAACTCCAAAGGCTTCTTCCTTTGATCTGCGTAATTCTTCTAATGGCTTTGGGCCATCACCAAGCATTTGAGAATCATTGTAATCTTTTCTGTTGTCTACCGTACCAAGTCGAGTCCCAAAACTATCGCTTCTCCTGCATCTACCCAACATGTTGGCGACCTACACGGCCTGCTATACAAGGCCTCGAAAGGTGGCATCCCAATATTGGATTAATAGCTATTATTATACGC
Organism: Heliamphora ciliata; assembly: GCA_032360265.1. NCBI lineage: Eukaryota > Viridiplantae > Streptophyta > Magnoliopsida > Ericales > Sarraceniaceae > Heliamphora > Heliamphora ciliata. The sequence continues at coordinate 12,038 of JAUMHN010056065.1, forward strand.
AAACTCCGTTAATGGTAAATGACCCTCTCAAGAACTCCAAAAATCTAGTACACAACCTCTCAACATGTCCTCCATGATCTGTATCGTGCGTTCGGACTGACTGTCCGTCTAAGGATGAAAAGCAGTGCTAAAAAGCAAATTCATCCCCAAAGTTGACTAAAGACTCTTCCAAAAGCGTGACGTAAAGCACGAGTCTCGATCGAAAACAATAGATATCGACACCCCATGTAACCGAACAATCTCACTAACATACAACTTACTTAACTTGTCCACAGAATCCTTCACACGTATAGGAACAAAGTGTGTAGACTTCGTCAATCTGTCAACCACTACCCAAATAACGTCATGTCCCTTAGGAAATCCAGGTAGTCCAGAAACAAAATCCATTATGACGTTCTCTCACTTCCATTCTGATACTAACAATAGCTGGAGCAACCCTACTGGCCTCTGACGTTCTACCTTCACTTGCTGACAAGTAAGGCACCGAAAAACAAACTAAGCTACATCTCTCTTTATTCTTTTTCACCAAAATTGTTAGTGTAAATCATGATATATCTTGGTGCCTCCAAAGTGCACTACAAGATGAGAATGGTGAAAATCACGTAACACATCGTCACGCACGAATTTGACACAAAATGCTCTCCCAGTAAATCTCAAACTCTAATCTGTGCTCACAACCCATCTCTTGGTGTCTTTCCCACTAGCAATACGATCTTATAACATTTGAGCTTCTTGATCTATCTATTGAGCCTCCAGAACACGAGTAACCAGCATGGGTTGCAAAACTACTAAAATTAAGGTAGCACCTTCCTCTGTAACTTTGAGACATAAATCAAACTCAACAACCTCCTTAAGCATGTCCCACTATCGCCTAGCAATAGCAGCTAACGAACCATGAGATCTCCTATTAAGTGCATCGGCCACGACAATAGCCTTCCTGGGTGATACTGCAGATCGAAATCATAGTCCTCCATAAACTCCTTCCACTGTCGATGGCGTAGATTCAGGTCATTCTGAGAAAATAAGTATTTCAAACTCTTGTGATTGGAGAAAATCTCAAAATGCTCACTGTAAAAATAGTGCCGCCATGCCTTCAAGGCAAAAACCACTACTGCAAACTCTAAGTCATGTGTTAGATAGTTATGTTCCTGAGTCTTCAACTTTCGAGATCAATAAACCACAACTTTACCCTCCTACATCAACGCACATCCCAAGCCATCATGCGAAGCATCACAATAAACTGC
>JAUMHN010056173.1:0-27424 GCA_032360265.1 Heliamphora ciliata
GTTAATTGTTGTATATTTCCCCCCCCCCCCCCCCCCCCCCACCCAATTTTTTGCTGATTCCAAAAGGGGAGAAAGTATGAAGGGGAGTGTGTATGTGAAGGAGAGTATGAGAAAAAGAACAACAACAAACTTTTCTTTAAGTTTTTTTTATGAAGGTGAAATTGTAAAAGTTTAAACATATATTTTTTGTTGTTGCATGGGTTATTTAATTGTTTGTGTGGATGAATGTTTGAATGGTTGGATGTTTAAACATTTTTCTTATGAATGCTTATGCTCTTAATTGTGTTTGATCATATCTTGTTCATTTGCCTATGAATGTTGATGCATGGTTTGGCAATGAACACCTGTATATGCTTTTGATATGATTTGGGTTTATTTCACTATATTGTACAAATTTTTAATAAATTCAAAATGCTTCTTGATCATTTATTTCAAATCATATCAAATTTGTATGCTTTCTGAATCTTAAATGCCTAGTCATTATAATTGTATATGTTGTTAAAGCATATTGATAAGGAGAGAACCCTTGTCAAAAATATTTTCAAATATTTTCTAAAAAAATGCTAATATAGTTGTAATCATCAAAAAATTGGAGATCGTTAACCCAAAGGCTTTTCATTTTGATTTTGATGATTTTTATAATTCATTTTATAAGAATAAATGAATTTTAAATGAACAATATTTTATATTTCTAAAATAAAAGTGTTAACACATTTTGAACAATTAAGTTGATACCTTTAGCCAAAAAGTAATGACTTATCTCTCAAGGGATTAAAACATTTAAATATTCTTATATGAGAATATTCTGTATTGAACCCAATTGAAAATTAAATCAAATACTTTAAAGGTAAAGTATACTTGAAGCAAATCAAGTGTGTCAACACTCATTGATCAAATGGTTTGACACTCTAATATTTTTGTAAAGTTGATCTTCAAGTATCAAAATGTTAGTGTCAACACAAACAAGTTTTGTGTCAACACAAATGAGCCGAAGCTCTCAGGACTCAAAATGAGTCGACACAAAAATGATCCTCACTTTTGGTATCCGGAAGTTTGGGTCGACATAAATGGAAATTGTGTCGACACAAAACAACTGAGCCCACCTGCAGATTTGTGGTGTCGACACCAAGTTGAAGTTGAGTCGATACAAAAGTCCTGAGCCTACCTACAAACTTTTGGTGTCGACCCCAAAGTCCATATGTGTCGACACAAAAGAACTGAGACTTCCTGCAGAATTTAGCGTTGACACCAAAGGCAAGATGAGTCGACACAAATGGTCCCCCAGATGCTAAAGTTTCAAACGAGTTAACACCAGATCCAAAAGGTGTCAACACCATGATGTTGGTAAGGTAGATTGCAGAAATTGTGTCAACCCCTCAGAAAATTTGTGTCGACCCAACCACTTGAAAATCCCTGCCCTAGACACTTTGTGCCGACACCAAAGGGAATTGTGTCGACACCGGCGACGGAAATTCAAATCGTGGCAGATCTCAACGATTGAATTTTTGACATTTATTGCTCCCACCTACCTCTAACGGTCATGAATGTACAGGAGCCTATATAAGGATTAACCTCTCAAAATTTAATCCAACTAGAGACACACATTTACTGTTTTATTGCTTCAATCAAATCTCATTACTCTCAAGCTTTCATTTATTGTAAAATCTCCAGCTCTTGTTCCTCATCTCTCTTCACTTTCTCATTTATTGTAAATCATTTCTGTAAAGAGAGTGAGAGTTCTTCATTAATACATCTCATTTATTGTGTTCAAGGGTGAATCACTCTTTATCCTTTGAGTAAGTGAGTGAAACTCATCAAAGAAGAGTTCAAGAGAGATTAGAAGAAAACAGATACTTGTTTCCATAGGATCTTCTTGAAGCTGTTTTAGGCTTGTGAATGTGCCCGTAAACATTCAATTTATTCAAGCGAAGTTTTAAAAATTGTAAAGGCTTTGAATGTACCTGTGAAACATTCTAAATAGTGAAAGTACTCAAGAGAGGTCTTGAGGAGTGGACGTAAGCTAGGAAAAAGCTGAACCACTATAAATTCTTGGTGTCTGGTTCATCTCTCTATCCCTCATCTTTTAATATTTGCATTGCTTCAATATTTGCTTATCTTACTTTATTGTAATATTAAAAGGTTTTTGAAAAAAGTTTTTGAATTGTTATTCATTTTTAAAGACCCAATTCACCCCCTCCCCCTCTTGGGTTGCCTTGTTCTAACAAAAGTCTCATACGGCGACATCCCAATACTAAATTGATAACTGTTGTTGTATCTAAACTCTGCAAACGATAGATGATCTTTCCAAGAACCCCAAAAATCAAACCACATGCTCTCAACATGTCCTTTAATATCTGTATGGTCCTCTCAAACCGACCATTTGTCTGTGCGTGAAAAGCAGTACTAAACGTCAAGCTTATCCCCAAAGCCACCTGAAGACTCTACCAAAAGCGCGATGTAAAGCGTGGGTCTCGATCAGAAACAATAGTCACAGGTACTCCGTGTAGCAGGAATATCTCACGGACATACAACCTACCCAGTCTGTCCACCAAATCCTTCACACGAATTGGAAAAAAGTGTGCAGATTTCGTCAATCTATCAACCACAACCCAAACAGCATCGTGTCCCTTCGGCGATCAAGGAAGTTCTGATACAAAATTCATCGTGACGTTCTCCCACTTTCACTCAAATATCGACAACGGCTATAACAACCCTACCGGTCTCTGGTGTTCTACCTTTACCTGCTGGCAAGTAAGGCACCGAGACACGAACCGGATCACATCCCTCTTCATTCCCGTCCACCAGAACTGACAGGGCAGATCGTGATACATCTTTGTGTGTCCTGGATGCACTGCAAGATGTGAATGATGAAAATCGTGCAGTACCTCAGCACGACACAACTTTGGTACAAACAATCTCCCTGTCAGTCTCAAACTCTGATTTGGGCTCACAACCCATCCTGCAGTGTCCTTCCCACTAGCAATGCAATCCCGTATCATCTGAGTCTCCTGATCTGTTTGCTGAGCCTCTAGCACGCGTGCAACCAATGCAGGACGTGAAGCCACTGAAAATAAGGTCACGTCCCTCCTTGTCTCCCGGAGATACAGATCAAACTCACCAACGTCTCCAAACATACCCCACTCTCGCATAGCCATGGAAGCTAATGTACCATGAAATCTCCTACTAAGAGCATCGGCCACAACATTGGCCTTCCCCAGGTGGTACTGTAAGTCAAAGTCATAGTCTTCCAAAACCTCCAACCATCGCCGTTGGTGTAAATTCAAGTCTTTCTATGAAAACATGTATTTTAAGCTCTTGTGATCAGAGAAAACCTCGAAGTGCTCACCATAAAGATAGTGCTGCCATGTCTTCAAAGCAAAGACCACGGCTACCAACTCCAGATCGTGTGTTGGATATTTCTTCTCATGGGTCTTCAACTGCCGAGACCCGTATGCCACAACCTTACCTCCCTGCATCAGAACGCAACTTAGACCATCATGTGACGCGTCACAGTACACTGTGTAACCTAAACCTCGCTCAGGAATAATCAACACTGGTGAACTGGCCAATCTCATCTTTAACTCCTAGAATGTCGACTCACATGACTCGCTCCACGTGAACATGGCCCCCTTCCACGTAAGACGTGTCATAGGTGCTGCAAGCCTAGAAAAATCCTTCTCGAACCGCCGATAGTAGCCTGCCAAACCCAGAAAACTACGGATCTCAAAGACATTCTTCGGTCGCTCCCAATCCATCACGGCATCAGTCTTCAAAAAATCCACCGATACCCCATCTTTAGACACCACGTGTCCAAGAAATCTCACCTCTGACATCCAGAACTCGCACTTCTCGAACTTTGCATATAAGCGATGCTCTCACAGAAGCTGTAGGACAATACGCAGATGCTCCTCGTGCATCTCCCTCATGGGTGAATAGATAAGAATATCATTCACGAACACCACCACAAATCTGTCTAGATACGAGTGGAAGATATGGTTCATCAAACCCATAAACGTCGCAGGAGTGTTCGTCAAACTGAACGGCATAACCACAAATTCATAGAGACCATAACGAGTCCAAAAGGCGGTCTTCGCTATGTCATCGTCCCTAATCCTCAGCTGATGGTACCTTGACCTCAAGTTAATTTTCGAGAAGCAGCTCGACCCTTTCAACTGATCAAACAAGTCATCAATCCTCGGCATAGGATATTTGTTCTTCACCGTTACTTGATTCAACTTCCGATAGTCAATGCACAACCTCACGGAACCATCCTTCTTCTTAGCAAAAAGTGCTGGAGCTCCCCACGGCGATGTACTCAGACATACAAACCCTTTGTCAAGCAGCTCCTGAAGCTGTACCTTGAGTTCTCGCAACTCAGCATGTGCAAAGCGATAAGATGGCATGGAAATGGGAGCAGCTCTAGGAACCAGATCAATAGATCACTCCACATCACGGCTCAGTGGCAACTCAAACAGATCATCCGGAAAGACATCTAGGTAATCACAAACCACAGGGGGTAACTCCTCCCGAACCCTAACTATCTCATCCAACTTGAGAGCAGAAAATAGGGAACCCAAATTCCCTCGATTCTGAGGAACACCAGGTATAGACACCAAACCCTCGTCCTGATCGCCCATGAAATAGAAACAATCACCCTCCGGCGTACAAATCGATTCCCTCCGTCGATCACAATCTATAAAGGCACGGTAAGTAGTCAGGCAGTCCATCCCTAGGATGATATCAAACGGGGTCATGTCTAGAATGATAAAGTCAAACTCTAAACGACGACCGGCGACCACCAACTCGCAGGATCTACAAACTCGACTCAACACCACTTTCCCACTGACTAGGGTCTCTACGCTCAATGCACTACCCAACGAGTCTATCTCTAACCCCAATGCAGATGCAAAAGCAGAAGAAATAAAGGAATGCGATGCTCCCGTGTCAATAAGAACACTGGCCCATGATCTATATACTAAGAAAGTACCTCTGATCATAGATGGAGTAGCTGTAGCATCGGGCACAATAGGTGCTTTGGAAGCACTGGGATCAGCAAGAACATATGCTCTGCCCTACGGTGCTCTGGCCTACCCATTGTAAACATGGGCTGTCGACTGCCTCACAGACTGTGCTGAGGCACCTCCTTCTGCAAACCTAGATGTCTGAGCACTAGGTTGCTGAGAAGTCTGCCATCTCTGTGCAGATGGAACAACTGATGCTCCCCTCGCACTCTGAACACTCCCTCCTCTGGGACAGTATCTACGAATGTGCCCAGACAGACCGCACCCAAAACATACTGGTGGCTCTCTCCCCTGTGAATGAACAGACACTGAACTCTGAACCTGGCCCTTCTGTGGGCACTCAGGTGAACGATGCCTTGGCTGTCCGTATTGATAACAAATAAGCTCTCTCTGCTCTGGCCTTCCTGTCGAGGCCACTATAAGTGCAAGCATGGGCATCTGTGACTGATACAAGCGCACAGGATGAGAACTCGGACCAGTTGACCTCTTGCGCTTTTTCCCGCGCCCCTAGAACTGTGTACCTCCCTCACCCTGCTGGTTCTTACTCTCCATAGCTCTGCGGCTCTCTGCGATCAAGTTCTCTACTCGGATAGCAGCTTCCACCATCTCAATGTAAACACACCCAGCACTGCAATTCTATCCTTGATGGACGGTTGAAGGCCCCTCTCAAACCTTTTGGTGCGCAACTCCTCCGTTGACACCATCTCAGATGCAAACCGCGATAGATTTGCAAACTTGGCCTCATACTGGACAACCGTAAGGTTCCCCTAAACAAGGGAGAGAAACTCCTCTCGGCGTGTATCTCTCGAAGAACTTTGGAAATACTTCTCCAGAAAGACCTTAGTAAAAGCGGCCCATGTGCCATCCACTGTGGTTTTGGCAAACTTCCACCATTCTCTCACATCCTCCCAAAGTTGGAATGCTGCCAACTTAACACGCAAGGCATCCTCCTCAATCTCCAGAGTATCCAAGATCATCGTGGTTACTTCCAACCACTCAATAGCAACTTTGGGGTCCAGCTCCCCAGAAAAGGTTGGAGGGTCCAATCGCCGAAATTCCTTTATTGCCTCAGCCATCGCTCTCATTGTAGCGAGCATCTCCTGTATAACATCAGCACCACTCACATGTTCCTGCAGAGCATAAACGTCCCCTTCTTCCGGAACCTGGACATACACACGACCTCGGCTACGGCCTCGGCCCTGGCCTCCCCGTGTGGATATAATTCTATACGAAGGTTAAATAACAGGATGAGCTTTCCTATATAACATGCTATGACTAACATAAAAGACGTAATCATGCTAACACATAGTCATATAGGGTTATATAAACACATCTCACATACCGAGGAGAATCGTCAAGAAAGACGCATCAATTTGAGTAATCTACATAGATTCCTTGCTAGAAAACACGTCGGCCAAATGCATTTCTAGTTTGGCTTCCAAATTTGTTATTCTAAACACCCGAAGGCAAAACTAATCAACCCTAAGGTCCAACCTCCATACTCACATATACACAAATTATCATGCTCAACATGCTATCATGCTCATGTTTATAGAAACGTTTAAACACATGTAATCAAGCACACGCAATCTTCCTCACAAGGTAATGCACCCTCTTTTCATGGCTCTAAGGTATTCGAATCCAAAACTTTGATACCAAGTTGTCACGCCCTAAAAACTAAGGTCACGTGAAAAGCCCACCAAACCACCATTTATACAAGATAGGGTTTTACTGATAAAACAATCATCCAAAAATAAGACAGCTTTTGGAATTAAAAGACTACCCAAGGTTCACTCTCAGTGCAACATGCATACCTGTCCATACATGCATAATATACAGCCTCAAGGCTTCACGCCTTCAGAAATAGGCGACACATATATGAATACATGTTTCTATAACAAAAAGAAAAACACTATAATAATCTTCCTACCTCCATGACACATTTAGATCAACTCCAAGTGATCATCAACTCCTGAAAAAAAGTTTTAACAAATCCCACTACGTGAGCCGAAGCCCAATAAAAATAAACTATGATGCAGCAAAGCAGGATATGCAATCACATACCATAAAGTTGACTCAACCAAATGGGCCTCAAAACGATTTTACATCATAAAATCCCAAGTTTTCCATCCTCAAAACCAAGCATTTTAACAATGCAAATAACATTTCACAGTTAAAGAAAAACAGTAACCAAAACGTTATTTTCTACTTGGATCACACAATCGAGAAAAGAGAAATGAATTCCATGTACCGACTCTGTCACAATTGGACAGAGGTAACAACTATAGACTCCTGTCCATTATCTATCCCTAAATCATTTAAGACCTATTAGTTAATGACAAGTTCTATACGGAGCCACCACAACGTAAACCACTTTCTTTACGGGCCCAAAATCCGAGGGACAAAAAAGCACCCACCCCTTCTTTACGGGGATTAACCCGTAGGACAAAGGTACCAACTCTGCGCACGTTTCTGGACTTCCACCGAGAGCAACTCGTGCCAAATACCCGCTATCCCGGTACATCTATAGAATCATTTAAAAACCAACCGTAGATCGACTACGAAATAATTGTACATTAAATATGTATAAAGATCCATCCATCAACATGGAGATCAAATAAAACATTTTTAAAATATTTTTTCCCGTTTTCAACAAAACGTTTCAAAATTAAAACTCAACCCTGAGGGTTAGCTCCAAACCTCCAAAACACAATTTGTCGAGATTTTCATAAATTCACCGTTTTCAAAACCACCCTTTGAAAACCAACATCTACAAGTCCAATATCATGTGATAAGCCAAGAAAAGCGCAAAAAATGTTTTTTTTAATCTGAATAAACAAGGTTTAATCATAAAACATGATATTGAGAGCATTTCAACCGGTGAAAAAGCATATAACTGCACGTAACACCATTTAAAGACAACATAGTCTATGATCCTACTTCGATAAGCTGAAACTCGAAGCTTCGAAAATTGAACCTCGTCGGAACGAGAATCTGTTCGGATGAAAGCGAAGCCAACAGCGTGGATAGTAAGGATCCACAAGCTGATCGTAAAAAACTAGGCCCGGGCACAACAAAAATCTAGAGAGAAGGTGGAGAGTTTGGGTGAAAAAAGGTTTTTCAGCAAGAAACAGAGGCTGAAATATATATAGGCCACGGAAAAACTAAGGTCCAGTCAACTGGATGCCTAATCCAGTCGACTGAAGGTCTTCTGGATTTCAAAAACACCTCGACTAGTCGACTAGATGGCCCAATCCAGTCGACTAAAGGACCTTATTGTCAACCCAGTCGACTGGGGAAACCAGTTTAGTTGACTGAACTGCTGGGAAAACAACCTATTTGAAGAAAAACAAGGTTTTCAACCCCAAAGCCAACCAAACAAGCCTTAATAAAACCCGAGAAAGCGTAAAACACAGTTGTACATGTTGTTCTACAATATTAAAGCATAAACCAAACATTGGAGATATGCTTATAACGAAAAAGAAACACGTCTCATATATATATATATATACAAAAAGACACGAACCCGAGTCTCACATTCCCTCTACCATTTTAAAATTAATTCGTCAACAGCCTAATAACCTGAGAATAGTATGCCTCGTTGTGAGGACGTCTACTATCGTTCATAAAATCAAACAGGCCAATTCCTTTTTATTTTACTATCTGGGCAACTGACATTGGCAAGTAAAATTAAATAGCTGACATAGTTTCGGTCGAATATATAATTGCAATGACTCAGATGGCGAGAATAGTATTATATACAGCTAAGTATTAACCATCACCTAATCCAAAATCAATCGCTTCGCAATAAACCCTTCAAATGGAGAAGTGATGCACACTAACAATTACTCAAAATTATGCCTAAAGGAGGTTTGTATTAACGATACCGAAATTAATTTGTCCGATGGGGAGGAAGATCTTACTGCCAACACGCAGGGTTTATTTGCATCGCCTACAAACTAGTGATGGAGACCGCAGGATTTATCTATGAATAAATTTCCTCCCTCACTTAGATTTTTAAAATATTTTTTAGGGTTATTAAAATCCTTTTAATTATAATAAATTTATTAATTTTAAAAACCACACGATCTGAAATAATCAAACATCTTTCCGTGTACACAATTCCAAAGATTCCGATTTGCCAAATCATTTTTTTGTGTTTAAATGCGTAATAAATAAAATTTAATAAATGCGCAGTTTTTTCTTCAGCTTTTCAGCTAAGATATTGATTAAAGGCAATTATTTACTTTATTTTCTGTTCCATATTTTTTGAAAAATAATAATTTATTTCAATTAAATATTTTTTCATTTAATTAATTCAAAATTTGAAATTAATTTCTACATTTTTTCAAGATATCCAATTTTATGAAAAAAATCATCATAAATGTGATATTTTGTAAAAAAATAAAATATCTAAAAATTTTTGTTTAATTAAAATTAATTAATTAAAAAAATTTATTTTTATTTTTCATTCCAAAATATTTTAATTAAAATCGAATTTTTAAATTAATTAAATTAACAAGACAAATAAAACAGATATGCAATCATCAACGCAGTTCATATATATATAAACACGATATATATATATCCCGATTTTATGATCAAAGTAAAATACTGAGACGTTTCAGTCTTCTGTAGAGGATAAGCTGTAATAATCATCTTTCCTGTCAGTTTGCTTTAGCCTAATTGTATCAGGTTTTCCTAATACACTGTGATATACAAGTACATCACATTATGGTCTTCAAATATATCAAAATATCGATCAAAGATCGCCCCGAGCCAGCCAACCACCACCGGCCACCAAGCTACCACCTTCAGGCGACTTTTGCCACCTCGTTCGAGCTCCGTTTTTTACGCTTTTTATACCAAAAAAATGCTCTCAAAAAGTAATATTTTTCTGTCGAAATATCTGCACAAAAAATGCCCAGAAAACAGGCTTTGATGGTCACTGAAACACAAAAAACGCTACTGCCCCGCAACAGCACTACGCTGCCAACTTCCTGAGGCAGTTCCGATCTCATCCGAATTCTATTTTCGTCTCGTTTTTTTTTTTTGAAATGCAAATAATGAAATATACTATATTTTTGTAAGAAAATCTTATTTGAAAACTGTCATGCCTCAAACTCCGAGTCACCCGAAACACCATATACAACACCCAATCCGATGTTTTACTCACAAGATAAAAAGTGTGCATGCATTAAATACAAACGCCAACAGGTTTACAACACTTGATCCCAACACCAAGACATAGAAAACAATACATGGTCCAAAAAGAAAACAAAAGAAGACTACAGGTCTTCCGCCCCAACTGGCCCCTCCCGATCAACCTACGTGACCGTATGCACCTAAAAATCATTTCAAATCCCACACCGTGAGCCAAAGCTAAGTAGAAACTAGACAAACTAGACAACAAGTTTTACGTTATAAAAAAGTAATGCAAAAGATATAAGAATTTTCGACTCACACGAGCCTCGAGGGAAAATAGTTTGATATACATATATATTACAATGCTTCACATGCAATCATCGACTCTCACGAGCCTCGCATGCAACACAAATATATATATCGACTCTCACGAGCCCCACAACACATATATAAATAATATTTATATCTGTGTTGTGGGGCTCGTGGGCTCGGAGTCGATATATATATATCGACTCGCACGAGCCCCATAAACAGTTCTATAAAAAAAAGCATAAGGGTTCACACGCAACACATGTAACCCACATAACGCAACTCATACAACACTCACCACGCAACACATGCCACCCACATGACGCAACACATGCATCCCATACAACGCACCACGTGCAAACTCACCACACAACACATGCTATCCACACGACGCAACACGTGCATCCCGTGCAACACACGCAACACATGCACTTCTCGAATTTCACCGAAGGACTAATATCCACCCCATCTAATGCATCTTCTCGGGCTTTCATCGAAGGACCAATATCTGCCCCATCTAATGCACTGTTAACCAGAGTTAACCTATGCAACACATGAAACTCACGCGATTCACGCAACCCACGTAACAAATGCATTTTTAACCATAGTTAACATGTATCGGACCACATTTTTGTCCATCATTAATCAAACACACACATGAATAAAACCAGAGTTTTATATACACAAGGACTACATATCCGTCCTTCAACATGCATAAATAAAACTAGAGTTTTGAATGTACAAAGCCACATACAAACACTCCATCCCACATAACGACATCACGTGCCACATAACTCGACACGACATCACATGCCACACAACCCAACACGACATCACATGCCACACACCCGACGTCCACTCACCCGAATGACCCGTCCACTCACCCGGACGACCAACAATCTACCACACACTCGTCCACTCACCCGAGGCCAACTTCAAACCTCCCACAACATGGTTTTCACAAACGTTTTCACAAAACACCATCTTTTCCCAAAACCCTACTTTTAAAAAAAAAACTTCAGACCCAAACACATCCCGCACCCAACGATGCATAAACACTACGCACACAACCATGTACTAACCCCTCGTATTTAACCATGCACCAACACCTCGCATCTAACCATGCACCAACACCTCGCATCTAACCATGACCACGCACCAACACCTCGCATCGAACCATTCACCAACACCTCGATTAATAAAACCACATCACCCCCGAGGATGACAACAAAACATTAATAAACCCCCAAGACCACCGCACAATCCATCAAAACTACAAACAACCCTAACTGGACATAAGTCGACTAAACCCCATAATTCAGTCGGCTGAAAACCTACTGAAAAAACACAAAAAAACACAAACCCAGGTCAGTCGACAAGATCCTCACCTCCAGTCGACTGGATTATCACATTGTCGACCTAGTCGACTGGATCACCTAGTCCAGTCAACTAGATCACGGTGAAAACGAACCCTAGCTACGGGAACATCCCTTTCAACCCCAAAATCGAAGCATCCAGACTCCATTTTGTTACCCTCAGACATACACAAGCCCAAAACCACAAAGAAACACCTCAAAACCCATTTCATCTAACCAAAAACAACCAAAAAATTATTTTGAACCAAAACCTAACTTTTCGAAACATAAATGAATTTTTCATGCATTTTTAAACGATAAAAACACATACGATTACACGTAGTACCCTTTTAAGACATGCGAGTCTAAGATCCCACCTCGTTGAGTCAAAAACTCGATGCCTCAAAAAACAAACCTCGTCGAAACAAGATTCCGTCCGGATGAACACGTAGTCCTCGGTGCCAATAGCAAAGATCAGCTATCAAATCGTCAAAAACCAAGCCCTGGGCCCCCGAGAAGTTAGAAAGAATGCAGAGATTTTAAGGGTTCCAAAAGCTAGAGAGATGAAAATCTTTAAAAGAAATATCTGAGGCTAGATATTTATAGGCCACAAAAATATATTCTTCTTTTTTTGAAATCAGCACCACAATGCCCAACGGCCCCGATATTCGACCCCACATGCATTTCTAAGCCCGAACATGCATAAAACGCATATAAACATGCAGTTTTAAAATGATAAACGACGTATCAAAAAAAACACCGAAAAAGAAAACGGGTTAGGATCTCACAACTCTACCCCCCTCAAAGGAATTTTGTCCCCGAAATTCAACACAAGGTCAAAAGGAAACAACCCCGTCGATCACAATCGACACATGCATGAGAGGTGGTCAGCCAACCATTCCTAGGATAAAGTCAAACATGGTCATGCACTCTAAACAACGGCTAACTACCTCAAAGACATGGGATCTTCCAACTCGCCGCAACATCACACCCTCACCAACCGATGTCTCTACACCCAGCACACAACCCCTTGGCCCAAACCACAAGCACTGCCTCGACCACGACCTTGTCCTCTCCGCGGAGACATCACGTCTATATGAAAGAAACACAGAATGTAAGATACAACACATCACATGAACATAAACATTAACCACATAATCATGCTAACACAGCCACTTACGATTATGTAAACAAATCGCACATACCGAGGAGAACCGACAAAAGTGACGCGTCAATTTGGAAAATCTACTTAGATTCATTACCAGAAAATACATCGGCCAAACGCATTTCTAACTTGGCTTCCAAGCTCGTTAACCCAAACGCCCAAAGGCAAGATTTATCAATCCTAAGGTTCAACCACCATGATAGCATATACACATCATTCAAATACTCGTAAAGCTATCATGTTCATGTTATTAGAACATCTAAACACATACAATCAAGCACACGTAATCAACCTCATAAGGTGATTCACCCTATTCCCACGGCTCTTAGGTATTCGAACCTAGAGCTCTGATATTATTCTGTCACGCCCCAAACTCTGGGTCACCTGAAACACCATATACAACGCCCAACCCGATATTTCACTTATAAGATATAAATAGTGCATGCATTAAATATAAACGCCAATAGGCTTACAACACCTGGTCCCAACACCAAGAACATAGAAAATAGTACATGGTCCAAAAAGGAAACAAAAGAAGACTACAGGTCTTCCGCCCCAACTAGCTCCTCCCGATTAATCTTTGTGACCGCATGCACCTGAAAAATATTTTAAATCCCACACCGTGCGCCAAAGCTCAGCAGAAACTAAACAAACATGAAATAAAAGCTAGACTCACACAAGCCTAGAGGGAAAACAGTTTGATATACATCTGTATTATAATGCTTCACATGCAATCATCGACTCTCACGAGCCCCACATGCAACACAGATCTATACATCGACTCTCACAAGCCCCACAACATAGATATATATATCGACTCTCACGAACCCCAAAAATAGTTCTATAAAAAAAACCATGAGGGTTCACACGCAACACATGCAACCCACACAACGCAACTCATGCAACACTCACGACGCAACACATGCCACCCACACGACGCAACACATGCATCCCATACAACGCACCACGTGCAAACTCACCACGCAACACATGCCACCTATACAACGCAACGCATGCATCTCGTCCAACACATGTCACACATGCATCTTCTCGGGCTTTCACCGAATGACCAATATCCACCCCATCGAACCAGTTACTGTTCTCGGAGGTCAACGACTAGGAGCGGTTCATGGTGCATTTGTAGGTGAGAACCTTGTGCCATCCCTGGTGCTCTTGCGCTAGGTCTTTTTCGTTGTCGATGAAGATTAACAACCAGTTGCTGTTCTCGGAGGTCCTAAGCACTAGGGATTTTCCTCCTAGTCGCGACACTAACCATGGGTTTTCTTAAGACCCATTCGGTGGAGTTCGAGTTAGGGTTTCTCCAACCCGTAGCAAGGTAAGAACGTCGGCGAACTAGTCATACCTGGGCACGGAGCAAAAATTGATTGAGACAGCTATTTCGCAGAGTGGTGCTCTGCCCCAAGTTCTGGACTGTGAGATACCAACAGAGAAATTCCATGGTTTTAAGATGGTCACGGCCGGGGCCCTGAACCGTGCACGGCTAGGGCTTAGCCCTCTCAGTAAGGAACAAATTGTGGCTATTGAAGCTCACCTGGAGAATCTCCATGGAGGAAAGCCAACAGGTCCCTCTCTCACAGGTATGAACCCTCTCTCCAATACAGATTTGTCACCTATCCAGTTAGCGCATGTCATGGATGGGGCTCTAGATGCTAGGGATTCGGTTGAGGTTACGCTTGATTGTTTAACTGAGGACCTTAATCATAGAACAGAGGAGGTTTTTTCAAACATCAGTCATTTGGGTGTTTTGCCGAGAGCGACTCACTCGGTTTCCACCAGAGGCAGGGGAGGCGGGCGCTTCCCATTTCGGGGAAGGCTCGGTTTGGTCGTCGTGATTTGAATATACCCCATCAGGGGGTGGCGCCGTCTGTTGGGGTTGCTAGGCCTTGGGCCCCCATGGTTTCTCAGTCTGGATCATACAAGGGGAAGGTGGTTTTTGAAAATTCTAAAACTGTAGGTAAGGTGTTTGACAACTTGCCTCAACCAAAATCTTGGGCATCTCTGCTTATGAATCGAAGTTTTTCCAGTTCTAATCTTGAATTTGTGGAATCTAAGGACCCAAATCATTCTGAGATTATTGAAATTGCCAGTGATTTAGTCGACGACAAGTCTTGGGAGCCATGCCTAGTGGGCTATTTCTTGAATATAGACCTCGCTTTTGGTTTGGTTAGAGCCACGGCTAGGGTGTTGTGGGGGTAAGAGGGTTTGGTGGATGTATATGGTACTGACAAAGGTTTCTACATCTTTAATTTCTGCAGTATGGAAGCTATGGAGAAGATTTTGGATAAGGGGCCTTGGCATTTCTTGGGTAGACTCTTGATTCTGCGTCGTTGGAAAAAGTGGCTCAAGCTTGCTAAAGAGGCTCTCTCTAAAATTCCTATTTGGGTAAAACTGCATGTGTTACCCCTCGAATTCTGGAATTTTGCATTTCTGAGTAGAATAGCTAGTGCTATTGGTATTCCTCTCTATCTGGATAAGGCTACGGATACAAAGCAACTCATCTCATATGCGCAGGTGTGTGTGGAAGTTGATGCGACCAAGCCTTTATTACATTCTATATTGGTTCAATGCGAAGGGAATATTATGGAAGTTAGTGTTGAGTATTAAGGTCTACCATCGGTTTGCTCCCATTATAAAGCGTTCGGTCATGATATTAGCTGATGCCAGAATAAGCCTGTAGAGTGTCAAGATGATTAGACTCCAGTCGGTCGAGGGAAGGAGGTCGCCAGAGGTGCTGGTAGGTCGACCGTCCTTCTTTTCTTTCCTCTTGGGCTTTCCCTCTTGTGACGCTGCGTTAAACATGGGAAAGGTTCGTGAGCCAGCTGATGTTACAATTGTTGTGGGCATTGGCGAAGTTACGCGGAAAGAAGCTAATATCAAGGTGGCTGATGTGCCTACGGCTGTTGCTATTGGAGTGAAGTTAACCAAGCCCACTGATGCGGGCCATAGGGACCAAGAGGCGGATGGTTCTTTGGTGGAGTATGCAGCTCATCCCCCACATGTGGATGCGGGTGATTGTGAGATGCCTAGAAATAATGCAGTTTCTGAGAATTTCACAAATTTAGCAGAAATGGGTGACAGGGAGCAAGCAGCATCTGTTACTCTTACTTCAAATTCTTTCAACGTGCTTGTGCGTAAGAAAAAGAAAAAGAAATAACGGCCATTTGGTCCTGTAGGCTAGTACATTTATCCTGCGGTGTTGGTGTATGCTGGTGAATTGTATTTGTTTTGTTAGCTTCTCTCTCTCACTTCCATGTGGGGGTGGTGTGGGTCGTGTTGTTTTGTTTTCTTTGCTTTTGGGTTAGTGTTGTAATTTTTTAGGGTATATCCCTTGGTTTCATGTAATTTTTTTCCCTTCTTTTATGCTACATTTAATTACCCAAAAAAAATATTCACCCCATCTAATGCATCTTCTCAGGCTTTCACGAAGGACCAATAGCCGCCCCATCTAATGCACTGTTAACCAAAGTTAACCTATGGAGCACATGAAACTCACGTGACTCACGCAACCCACGCAACACATGCATTGTTAGCTAGAATTAACATGTATCGGACCACATTTTCATCCATCATTAATCACACATACGCATAAATAAAATCAGAGTTTTATATACACAAGGACCATATATCTGTCCTTCAACATGCATGAATAAAACTAGAGTTTTAAATGCACAAAGCCACATACAAACACTCCATCCCACATATTGACATCACATGCCACATAACTCGACACAGCATCACATGCCACACAACCCAACACGAAATCACATGCCACACAACCCATACGACATCACATGACACACACCCGACGTCCACTCACCCGGATGACCCGTCCACTTACCCGGACGACCAACATTCTACAAAACAAAACCTAACCCGAAGGCCAACTCCAAACCTCCCACAACACAATTTTCACAAACATTTTCACAAAACACCATCCTTTCCCAAAACCCGCCTTTTAAAAAAAACTTCGAACCCAAACACATCATGCACCCAACGATGCATAAACTCCACGCACACAACCATGTACCAACCCCTCGCATCTAACCATGCACCAAAACCTCGATTAACAAAACCACGTTACCCCTGAGGATGACAACAAAACATAAACAAACTCCCAAGGCCACCACACGACTAACCAAAATAATAAACAACCCTAACAAGACATCAGTCGACTAAACCCCATAATTCAGTCGACTGAAAACCTACTGAAAAAACACAAAAAAACCCAAATCTAGGTCAGTCGACTAGGTCCTCACCCCCAATCGACTGGACCATCACACTGTCAACCCAGTCGACTAGATCACCTAGTCCAGTCGACTGGACCACGACAGAAATGAACTCTAACTACGAGAAGAGCTCTTTCAACCCTAAAATCGAAGCATCCAAACTCCCTTTTGTTACCCTCAGACATACACAAGACCAAAACTACAAAGAAACACCGAAAGAAACGCCTCAAAATCCGTTTCATCCAACCAAAATCAACCAAAAATGATTTTGAACCAAAACCCAACTTTTCATAACATAAATCGATTTTTCATGCATTCTTAAATGGCAAAAATACATACGATTACACGTAGCACCATTTTAAGACATGAGAGTCTAGAATCCTACCTCGTTGAGTCAAAAACTCAACACATCAAAAAATAAACCTCGTCAAAATGAGATTTCATCTGAATGAACGCGTAGCTCGCAGTACCAATAGCAAGGATCAGCTATCAGATCGTCAAAAATCAAGTCCCGGGCCCCCGAGACGTTAAAGAGAAGGCAGAGATTTTAAAGGTTCCAAGAGCTAGAGAGATGAAAATCTTTAAAAGAAATATCTAAGAGTAGATATTTATAGGCCACGAAAATATCTTCTTTTTTTTTAAATTCACAACACAACGCCCAACGGCCCCGATATCCAACACCACATGCATTTTTAATCCCGAATATGCATAAAACCCATATAAACATGCAATTCTAAAACGATAAACAACGCGTCGAAAAAAAACACCGAAAAAGAAAATGGATCGGGATCTCACAAAAACATCCCGGAAATAGCGCCATCAAAAGCTCAAGAAGTCGCTGCGTCACAGCGCCGCACTGCCCACTACCGCTGCTGCCCGATTTTTTTCACCTGTTTTGATACTGTTTTTTCCCACTTTTGGACTATTTTTTCAGTGGTATTTTACTGCTATTTTATGCCAAAAAATCTGTTCAAAAGCAGTCTCGAAGACTTTGAAAAGCAATCGAAAAATGGCCCAAAACCACCACTAGTGGTGCCACGCAAAGCTTTTTTTTATGCAATTTTTTTCTATTTTCGTGACATGTTTTAATACTATTTTTAAACCTAAAAGTGCAGAAAAAGCGGCAGGAAAATAAGTCAAAAAATTGTGGAAAAACCACCGTGATTCATGACCTGTAACTCCCGAAACCACCGCCGGTGCTGCCACCATTCTTTGTATTCTTGAATATATTCAATCTGTTCTTAAATAATCTAAACAGATATTTAAAAACAAATAACAAGCTATTATATCGATCCTATGTCCAGAATGCTTACATTCGATCTATCATGGTCAACTCCCGTTAATAAAAATAATAATCATCATTCACGCATTCAATCAAACATGAAATAAATGATTATCATAAAATCGTGATTAGAATGCCTGCAAAATCGAGTTAGTACAGTTCTAAAATTACACGACCCCAATAACCATAAACAAAAAACAAAACGGCTCTGATACCAATTGTTGGAGGCAAAATTGTTAAGATCATTATTTTTGCAAACGATTTTTGAAAAAAATTAACTGGACGGGAAAATGCCAAAACATGCTCCAAATAAAACTTTTGACGTTGAACGATCAAAAATAAAATCCGTGCAACCAAAGTTAATTTAGAAAAATAGCTTTTTACAAGTCAAATCTTTAACTACTTTTTTGTTTCCAAGTTGAAGCTCCCGTCAGACCTTATACTGTATTCCCTTATGCGATTCTCGAACGTAATGTGGGCTACGGACTATCGAGAACTCATACCAGCCGAACCTAGACAGCTTTAGTCTTGAACACAAGTTACGAAACTAGTTCAGCTCCCGTCAGACCTTCTTGTATTAAGCTCCTGTTATTAAATGCTTATTATTTCTCCCCACGTTAAGATTCCCGATACCCGCCAATTAAATTTAATCACTGACAATTTAATTTAATCGGCATCTTGTAATTCCTTAAGCCCTTCTGCTTAACATATTTAACCATTGGATAATCAAATCCACCTATAGGGTTTGGCCTGATCAAAACTTATAAGCTTCTTTAGGGGAGTATCATCAATTCCGATCTTTCGAGACGTAAATTCTGTCAATAATTAATATTCACCATATAAATAATACCGCTATCCAGCTCACTGGAAATATAAACCCATATAAGATCGTACCCTCTAATGAATCAAAATAACGAATATTAAATATATACAAATCAATAATTATTTCAGGATTAATAGCATATGCACTATTCATAATAACCTTGGGATATGAATTAATTTATATAATCAGTATAAAATTAATTACCCTAAATGTCCTGTTCAATACACACAAAGTATACTAATATAAAGAGTCGAAACAATAGACGACGCTATTATCTGTTCCCCGTAACCAAGATAGGCCTACTAAAGCTCTGTGTTACAGTCGTACTGATGGTATGCACATTTTCATCTAAACTACGAACATAAAACTTATATTTTACAAAAATCTAAAATCTGATCTTCTGTGTGCAAGCCGTACTCTACACACCAGATTAAATACTGTACAGAATAAAGGACATGCATACATAACATTAAAGAAATGGTATACATACATTGCTCATAAAAATTCTCATAAAACGAAAAAATAATTTTATTAAAAATAAAATTAAATACTAAAAACATGATTTTCAGTATACCAACCCTAACATTTTGATGGATCTTGGTATCTCAAAACGGGTTTTTCTTCGATGATTCATGTGACCTGGATTTAAGGGTGTGACAGTTAAGTTCAACAACAAAGAAGAAATATACATAAAAGACCAAAATTTGACAAATGTAAAATTTTAGCCTCACCTTCTTGAAAAACCTATTTTGTAGACTGATTTGCATTAATTAATTTTTCTTAATAAGTCAAATGCTGCAAAATAATTAAATCAACCACACAAACCAACAGATAAATAAACAGCCACAACCACACACGTGACATAATGATTTTTACATAAAAAATTCCAAACCGAATAAAAATCACAGAACCAATCCAGGTTCAGAAAGATCAAGCACTATAACAAGTCGTTGGTTACAAAAAAAATCTTACAAACAACCATTGAATCCACAACCTACCAATGTAAGCTTATTTCTGTTGAATCCACATACACCAACTTCATGCTTGACTGCACTAGAATTCATCACTGGACTTTAGATGCTGATGAAATCCACCACTAGACTTTAACCCCTTGAGAATTTATTCAAGAGACTCCACGAACTCACAAGGAATGTTGAAGATTTAAATACTTAATGATTATCTTGAACGCTGAAAGCTGAAAGATCATCAAGTGATTGTTAACTAGCTTGGGAGCTTTTTGATCAATAGGGAGGCACCTTGGAGGTTAAAATTTATTATATTCAAAAGAGCTAACTTAATAAAACCCTAGCCATCTTATTTATATAACCTCCACATAATGCAGAAACCCTAGCTGTTATACAAGCTGATCCTCATCTACAACCAATCAAGCGATATTTAGACTGATCGAGCGGTCTAAAGCAGCATGTAGCTTTTTTAATTTCTGCACTGTTTCTACTACACCTTTTTGCTGCAATTTATAAACTTAACCATCGAAAAAATCAAGTGTTAAAATATCAAACAATAAAATGAATATAATTTGTCATAGATTTGTCAAAATATAATCGAATAAAATAAAGGACTAAGATTCCTAACAATCTCCCCTTTGGCAATTTTTTGGCAAAACCAATAAGCTAATTTTATCCATTTAAACAAGTCATCAATATCCAACAACTAAACACATAAATTTTTGGAGACAAAACTGTCAAGATCCATTGATTAAAAACATGATTTAAGCTAAGTAAAAAGAAAAATTAGACGAGCAAATGCCAAAAGCGGCTCCAGATTAAATTTTTTTGATGTCAAACGATCAAAATAAACTCGGTATATACTCCCAAAGTTAGATTAGAGTTATACCTTACGAAATCTTGTAGGATTGATTTCTATTACTGCAACAACTTTTAGTCCATAAATTTTCGCAGTTGTAGACTTCAAGTTGAAACTCCAAATTCAAGCCTTCCGTTATATTTTCGTATGCTAAAATGAGTATGTATTGTGGGCTACCTTGAACGTATTCTTCACAACCCTCTATAGCCACCATGGGAATACGTGGAAACCCTAACTGTATATAATAATATATAGTGGCTATGGGTGCATAACAGCATATAAATAGACTATAGCAGTGACCTGTAAAATAAATATTACTTATACTTCTAATGTAAATATGAAAACTAATTATCCCAAAAAAATTTATGAAAACTCACCTCACCCCAGAAGCAATTTCACAAAACATTAATTATAATTCATTCCACTAAAGAATTATAATTGCGCTCTCAGCCATATTCTCAAAATTAAATATTCGAGCTCCTGTTATTAAATACTTATTTATTCTCTCCACGTTAAGATTCTCAATACCCACCGATTAAATTAAATTAATGACAATTATATTTAATCGGCTTCTTAAATAAATTTCCTAAGACCTTTCGCATAACTTATTTGACTACCGGATAATTAAATCCACATGCAGGGTTTGGCTCGATCAAAACTTATAAGTTTCTTTAAGGGGGTATCGTCAATCCCGATAAATGAGAGATATTAATATCGTTATCCAACTCAGCAATTAATATCGTCAATTCCGTCAATAACTAATATTTACCATATAATTAATATCATTATCCAACTCAGCAGGATCATAAACCCGTAAAAGATCACATCCTTTAATGAATCAAAATAACAAATATTAAATATACATAAATAATTAATTATTTTTGGATTAAGATTATTTTGCATTAAAGTTTCATAAAACCCTTATCTTTTGTGAGGTTAATCAAAATTTTAATCAAATTATGGGTTGTTAAATTTATAATCATGATAAATGAGGGATATTATGAAAGTAAAACTCTATATTGGTGTTTAGTGGCATGTAACTTGTAAACTTAGGATTTGAAGAATAAACTTATGTCTACTTAGCAAGATTTGGAAATTGGAGTATATGAATCCAATGTTAAGTATTTAGGATGTATTAAGTTCATGGAAAACGAACAAAATTGGGGAGTTTGGGTTTCGTTATATTGAAAGGAATTGTTGAGGATTGAAACATTTGAGTTATCAATTGGGAAAGGTAATTTGATACAAAATGAACTACTGATTAGTATTTTAGCTAAATTTAAAGACTTGAGAGCTATTTGATAAAACGTGGTTTATGTGACTGTGAAATTTTGATAAGATAAAATAGAGATGGATCGGAGGGAGTTGAACTATATTAGAATTTTGTTTGACATATAAATTATGATCTCTTGTGGGTATAGGATTAAATGATTATTTAAATTTTGAGATTTGAGTCATAGACTTAAGTTTGGGATGTTGTTCAATTGGTTAAGTTCAATCCAAAATGAATGAAATGTTAAATGTTTGTGTAAAAGTTTGATGAGACTAATCCATTACTGTGATCAAACCCATGGTTTAATTGAAGAGAATTACCTTTCTAAATGGAAGAATCTCCTAACTAAATGAGACAATGAAATAAGTTGGAAGCTTGGCCATTTGACGATTTAAAGATTCTAGATTAACTTATAATTTAATGAAGAAACTTAAGGGGTTAAAGGAAAATTTTATTAAATTCTTGGTTCATTATGATTGGGTAAAATATTATATGTGAAATGTACGAATCTTATTTGAGAACCTAAACCATATGTTTAATTTCAATTTTTGAGAAAATGAGTTGTGTGATTAGATGAACGATAAGTTTATAGTTTAAACGCTTATTAATATGGAAAGATTTAAAAGTGAATCAATATTAAAGATTAGCTACAATAACATAAGAGCTCGTTTGACAAAATAAGGTCGAAGAATAAATAAAACCATTAAAAGTTTATGTTTGAGATTCATGATGTGGGATTGGAAGAAAGGAGAATCAATACTAAGATTGTTTAATGTAATTATAGTGAGATAATTGTGGAATGTTGCAACTTTTTTTATTTTGGGTAATTAATGTTGCAACTTCAATATCATGTACTTCTACTTCATTTGAATGAATGGTTGAATTGAAGAAAATGAGACTCTTGACGAATTCATGGTTCATTGTGTAATGTTGTTTGAGTAATTTGGATAGATGGTGAGAAAAGAAACTTGTACATGATGTCGACAAATTGAATAGTTATACGTATCAGCTATGTTTATTGATAATATAATAATCTATAATTTGATGATGAACTTATGAGATTATTGGCTTAATCATGGTTTGATTTGTGACTTGATGAATCATGGGTGATGGGGTTGAACTTAAAAGGTGAAAATACAAACGTGGGTAAAGTATAGGATGTAAATTTGATAATTGGAAATTTTGATAATTTTGTGAATGATTGAAGGAAGAGTTGTAAAAATTTGAGACATATAATAGTAAAATGAAAATTGAAAAAAAGACACAATGGGTAAAGAATATGATTTGAAAGACACAGGTTGTTAATAAATAATGATATGGTTAATCGAATATTGAACGGATAGTGGATATGAATAAGTTGGGCATAACTAGTTCTGCGGTGAAAAACCGAAAATTTGCGCAAGCTGGGTATCGTTGCCCTCGGGTTAGCCTCCGTAAAACGAACGCGGCTGAGATTGTCGTGGTTGTACTACATGGCTGAGATTGTCATGGTAGTGATTTGGATTCATGGCTGAGATTGTCGTGGCTTCAGTTCAATATTGAATTAACAGAATGGATAGTTAATTTAATAATGAATCGATGGTTGTGACTACACGGCTGAGATTGTCATGGTAGTGATTTGGATTCACAGCTGAGATTGTCGTGGTTTCGGTTCAATATTGAATTAACGGAATGGATAGTTAATTTAATAATGAACCGATGGTGGTGATTGCACGGTTGAGATTTTCGTGGTAGTGATTTGGATTCACGGCTGAGATTATTGTGGCTTCGGTTCAATATTGAATTAACAGAGTTTTTTTTTTTTTGAAAAATCAAAAAAATATAAAAAAAATTTTAAAATGAAAAGAATGTAAATGAAATATGAAATATGGATTGAAATAAAAGCTTTATGATTTAATAAGAAAGAGTAAAGATTAAATAAATAAAGAATGAAGAGATTCGATTTAGTATTTTGATTAAGGAAATGACAATGAAATGTAGATAAAGACTTGAAGAATGGGAAAGAAAGTTAATAATTTTATAATGGACAAGAGGTGAGTTAGTATTTAGTAACTGATTAAAGAGAAAATAAAAATAAAAGCGATAACTAAAGAAAGATAAAGAGAAAATGTGATTAATGCCAAGAAAAGAAGATAAATAAAAGAAAAGGAAGTCCAATAATTGAATAAGGATGAATAATGAGTTTAACAAGGCTGAAAAATGGAAATGATGAAAGGATGAATTACGAATCGAGAAAAGATTATGTTTGAAAGTTGTTGCATAATATCCTGCCCACTCACACCACATAAGTCATGCATTGCACTTATTTTAGTCTTTATCCTGCGAGTTTCGGTTCATGTTTGTTGTTTAACATTTTTTTTCAGGTTTGAATGAATCGGGAAAAGAATTGAAGTATAATGTGATTGGAAGAAAGAGAAAGGAATTGCTTATGTTTTATGATGACTTTACTTAAAAATCTCTAAATGTAAAAGAGATATAAAGAATGATGATAGTGTTTTGGGTGAGTATATTTATTATGTATATTGAATGACACTCATGCATAGTTTAAGCTTGTATGGTTTAATTTCCTTTGGAGATTGGAATAACTATCACGAAATTAAAAATAAATAGTTAGTTAATAGTTGTGGTTGTCTTTGAGAGCTAAAATCCAGGATATGCCTAAGTATAAATTGTTGTTTAAATTCAACAAGTCTACAAAACATTTGGGATAGTCTGAAAAATAGAGAAAATTCTATCGAAATTTTTAAGTTTTATTCTTGGAATATTTTGTAAATCTGGAAGTTAATTTCTTTTACAATAAGTTAAAGAATTCAAGAGAATATCATAGGAGGAATGAGTTATCATGTGGGCATCACGTGCCTCGGAGTCGGGGCGTGACACGCCTCGACTAACGCCTTGTTCTCGGTTATTAGCCGAATGATAGGTCACCCAATCTGCGCAGTTTTTCGGTGTTTCACCGAGAAGCTATTCAAGCTCAACTTAAACGATCCTTGGATACAAATCAGTCCTTTTTATTTCATCAAATCAACATCCAAACACGAGTCCAACCCAAGAATGGTTCCTCTCGTCAACACCCAATACGCATATGCTTAACAACACACATATACACATTCAATGTCATCGAATTTGTATAACCCGATTTTAATTAGCTTAAAACCGTAAATTTTCATTCTATCATTTCATTTATCATCAAAATCATGGCATTTATATAAGGAGATCGGTTCCCACAACCTTTAATTTCACATCTCATGCATCAATTTCATTATACGAACCCTTGACCTAAAAACTCCTAATTTTCATGGATTTTGCCCAATCCAAACCCTAGTTTTCAAATCTCACAATAATAGTAGATTTTCAACGAACTACTCAAGATAGATTTATCACAAATCAACTAAAAACCCAAGATTTCACATGCTTTCACTTCAAACCCGAACTTAGGGTTTCTAAAATACTAATTTCATGCTTTCATGTGTGTGTATATATATATATATATATCAAATACACAACTCATGTGAAACAAATATTCGAGAATAGTCGTAAATCCTACCTTTTGGTGAAGAAAAACACAAGATCCAAGTTCTAAGAAGCCTCAATCCACTAAATCTTCAACCGTGAGAAAAGAGGGGAGCTTCTAATGTGTCTTTACTTCCCAACGGGTGCTCACACGGGAGAGAGGCAAAAAAACCACCCTAGATGAGCAAAGAATGCTCCAAATGTCACCAAACCCAACCCTAGGGTTCAAAACCTCTTTCTAGAGAGAGAAAGAGAAGATTGAAATGAATTTAGAACCCCAAAACCCGTACTTATAAATGCTCTCTATTACAGACCGATCAATCGGTCTCGGGACCAGTCGATCGGTCTCTCGCTAGGCAGCACTCTAAGGAGAGAAAGATTACATAGAATCCAAATTTTGTTCTAATGCCTCGAGACTTGTTCAAACAATTTATGATAATTAATCTTATGGAATTACCCAAAAAAATTAATCTTATGCATAAACGAGCACATAATTATTATCAACTATCAAACCATGATCAAATTTTAAATTCGTTACCAAAATTAACCATTCCACCATACAAGTTGTAATTAGTCTTGTTAAAATTACAAAGGGTTAGGTCACTACAGGTTATGTACGATGGTTTTCTAAAAAATTAATGAAAATGGAAAGTTAATCCAAAGGTTTAAGTATAGAAATTGGGAGGTTCTTGTGATCCATGAGATGGACAATGAATTTGAATATCAAAGTCCAATTTGGTGAGGTTGTGTGAACTCTAATCTTGAAACTTATTGCATGAATCGATGGTAATCACATTTGAATATGATATAATAATGTGAAATTGTGTAGTGGATTAATGAAGGGTAAGATTGGAACTTAGCGAGTTTAAATCATATGAAAGGTAATTGGAACGTTTCGTTTTCATTGAGGTTGAGCCTAAAAGGTGATATTATGAATTTTAACTTTAAGTTTTGTTGAACAATGAGTGGAAAATTCAATTTGTCTTTCAATTATGAAATTTACAGAGTTTATAAAAAATCAAGCTAACCCATGGATGATTAGTTTGGGGATGTTTTATAATTTGGTTGTATCAAAGCTATTCAATGGTATACTTAATATTTGGGATTAAGTATTTACCAAGTTGAATTGAATTTTATAAAATTTATTACACGAAATTGGAGAATACCAAATGTCTTGTTTTATGAGTTTGAAGTTAAAATTTTATAGTTAGATTTAAAGATCCACCAATACTGGGAATATAAACTCCAAATGATGATGTTATGAAGCGTGAGATTCATTAAAAACAAAGTAATTAGTGGGTTTAAATCACTTTTATCGTGATGATAACTTATGGATTAAGGTTTAGAGTTGTCCTATGTTGTTGGATATTGAATTCAATTTTATGAATTGAATTGATAATGTTGGCTTGAAAATTTGAAACGTTTGAACAAAGAACCTAACTTGTATTGTGACGAGGCATAAATCCC
>JAUMHN010056280.1:0-51866 GCA_032360265.1 Heliamphora ciliata
AGAGGATAAGCACTATTCATAATAACCTTGGGGTGTGAATTAATTTATATAGTCAGTAGTCAGTACTAAATTAATTATCCAAAATGTCCCGTTCAATACACACAAAGTGTATTAGCACAGAGAGTCGAAACAATAGACGATACTATTATATGTTCCCTGTAACCAAGACAGGCCTACTAAAACTCTGTGCTACAGTCGTACCGATGGTATGTCTATTTCCATCTAAACTATGAACATAAAACTTATATTCTGTAAGAACCTAAAATCTGATTTTCTATATGTAAGCCGTACTCTACACACTAGATTAAATATTATACAGAATATCAGACATCTATGCATAACATTAAAGAAATGATATACATACATTGCTCATAAAGATTATCATAAAATAAAAAATTAATTTTATTAAAACTAAAATTAAATACTAAAAATATAATTTTCTGTATACCAACCCTAACACAAGCAAGCACCGTAGCAGGGCCACCCGGGGGGCAAGAGGCTTCGTACCCTGGGCTCGGAAGGCAGCATCCCAAGTGGAAAACCAATACTCTCAACTCGGAGATATGGCAGAGGCAATGATTGTACCACTCCCGAGGCATCTGTCAACAAAAGGACCAAATCAGTACAGTAAGGAACAAGAAAGCAGTACAGTCAGATATAAAGAGCAGTATGAAAAGAAGGGAAGGAAAGATGTTATACCTGCTCTACACATGGAGGAAGGAGAATCTTCTGGGCTACTGGCTCGGGGATCTGGATTTGGTGAAGGTACCCGTCTACAAAGGTGTCCACCGTCTATGGCAGCTCAGGGTGGGCAGGACCAGGGGCAGTGGGAGAAGGACCCCGCACGACAGCACGTGCACCCATAGCAGGCATGAGCCTCTCTCGAGCGAAGACCGTATAATCATGATCCTCACCCTCGATTAGCGTAATAGCATCAATGCCCATCATGGTACGGGAAATCTCAACCGTGCGGAGGATGTTGGTCTAATGTATCCCAATTAGATGCATCTTTAGGATACAAAAGTGATCATATCCCAAAAACTACCAAACCACGTGCTCGTCAAGGTACCACTCTTTACAAAATGGTCCCTTAAGTAAGATGCATGTCCGAATAACCTCACTGCTCTGCATCAAGTCAGCACCAGCTTGCTCCTTCATGCCAACCCAGATGTCCTAATGGACCTATAGATCAAGGAAACATGTCAGCAAGTAGTGTATACACATGGAATGAAAAGTGGGAACAAACAGAAGTAGTAATGACATACCCGATCAGAAGTGAGGATGTATAAAAAGTGGCAATCGTCATCAATATCCTTCCTGCCAGGCTTCAAACCCTGATAACGTTTGGCCCATCGAAGTGTCGGGGAATCACCAGTGGGTCGTCACAAGAGTTCACCAGCTAACGCATGCCCAAGAGCTCATAAGCCTAGAGCTGCAGAGAATCAAGAAAAGCATCGGTACAGTTGGATAAGATATACAGGTAAGGAATTGAAAAAGGAAGGCAGAAAGCATAAAAAAGAGATATACCTCCCAGATGCGCCAGTACTCGCCCATGCTCAGATCAGTGGTCCTAGTGACAATGCTCATATACCCGTACAGAGTGGCCAATGCAGCCCCTCCCCAGTCGTAGAAGCTAATTTGGTCCACCACCATCATGGCAGCGAGGTAGTGGAGGTGCACCCTATTCTCTAAGTTCGAGAATAAGGCTATCCCGACCATGTAGAGAAGGAATGTACGTGCCACCCACTTAAAATGGCGGACCTCGGTGCAAACAAAGTCACGGAATGTGGTCTTTAGCCACGTATAGTGGATGCTCCCTTTGTCAATAGACGGGGTCACGTGACCGAGGAAGAATGAGAGAGCTGCGGGACTTCGGTAGATATCGGTGTCGTAAGAGATTATGTCGCCGCCCACCCGGATCTGGGTGAAGTGAGAGAAGTCAAGAGGAGTGAGAGTCACCTCAAAAGTCAACAAGTGGAAAGTGTTAGTGGTGTCCTACCATCTCTCGGTTAGGGTAATAAGGGTGAACCTGTCATTGTTGGTCCTCTCCATCACTCTAAGCTTGCTTCGTCCACGATCTCTTGGTAGTAGGGAGGCAGGACCATGAACCACTGTAGGACATCAGAGGAGACGCCAAAACCTCGAATGCGCGATATTGCCTAAAACAAAAACAAAACAAACAAATCAGCGAACAAAAATGATAACAAGAGCAATAATGGAATCAACGAGATAACAAAAACAAAACAAACGAAAACAATGAGAGGATCAAAATCAAAGTGCGTGACAAGATAACTGAAACAAACTGATAATAAACAAAACATCATTAAAATGAGTCTCAAAACTAATCTACACAACCCAAACCCTATCCCATTTTCAAAACAAATGGAAAATTTTCACCTTCTAACCAAATCCAAAATTCGATGATGACTCGGCTTAGAGTGATTTAGGTTGAACCTCAAGTTCCCACGATAAAATTTAACTTTAAGTCAAGACAAATTCATTCCATATTCAATAACGACTCACTTTGACTTTTCCAATTCGTTTTAAATATTGGGATTCAACTTCAAGATCAATAAAAATCTGACTTCACTCCTAACACAACCCCCAGGTCAATCTCCTTTTCAACTCAATTTCAAAAATTCGATCTAAACTCATTGATATAATTTTCACAAAACTTTCAAAATTCAAAAGTTCAAAATAGACAAACTTGACTCAACTCACCCTAACGCAAAACTCTAACCGACTCGATTCAAATTCAAATGTTTAAGATTCAAATTTCAATACTTTTTCTTCTAAATTTGCTTTAAACCCAAAACTAGTTGATTCAACCAAAATCAAATCCTTTTTTAAACTCACCCAACTTCAACCCAATTCGATCAATTATGTTTCGTTTCAAACATAACCTAAATTCAAATTTCAAAATTCAAACTTCAATTCAATTGCAAATCAACTACCTAACCCATTAGTTCCGTTTTCTCGGATCAACTTAGTCTTTTAGTCCATCTCAAACATGCTCTAGACCTACGTTTTAACATGATTTCTACTTTCAAAATGTTCCCAAGTTTCCAAAATTCAATTCAATCCAACGTTCACCTAGATTCAATCAACCCCATTTTCAAAACAAAACCTAACTTAGAGTCGAAAACTAAACCCAACCTAATCCAAAATTCAAATTCGTCCCAAAATCTATTTTTCACAAATCTAAGTTTGTTTTAACCAAAATTCCATGTTTGCCCATAGGTTCGTTTAAATCCAAAAATCTATCTTTATCCAAATTCAATAGTCCTGTTATTTCATTTATTTTAAAGTCCAAAGTGGTGTCCCATCCAAGAGAAAGGGTTCGTCCAATCTGAGTCAGGGTCTAAACTTACTTAAGTCCAATTTTTTTTTTCAAACCAACTCCAGTTCAAATATCGATCCCAAACTCCGGTCCAAATCAATTCAAAAGATCCGATATGATTCAATATCCAAGTCAAAGATCGATGCAATTCAATATTAAATATTCAAAATAAGCTTTCAACCAATGAAATAATAAAAGAATTCAAAACCTTGATTTACCTCAAGGTTTCAGGATGAGAGGTGATCCTTGTAGCGCCGAAGGAGGACCTCACACTCTGCTACCATGTCAGCAATCTCAAACCTCTTTATGGTCGGCCACCATAATCGATGGTTCACCAAGTAGTACGTCTCAGGGTCGAACACCTTCGGCATGCCTGGAACACCACCGGGGAGGGCCTCCTCCTCACCACTTGTGGCCTTGTCCCCGCTGCCACCCGATGCCGCCCCAGCTCCCACGGCTTCCTCGCCGCCGTCGACCACACCACCATTACCTCCAACACCCATGCTACCTCCTCCACCGACACCGCCACCGCCACCGCCACCGCCACCTTCTTCTTCAATAAAGCCAAACCTAAAGCCGCCTTTGACCACTTTCGAAAACACAACAAAGATGAAAGAGAGGATGAACATCCTTCTAAGAGGCGAGAAAAGTGGGAAAGGTACGAAAGAGAGGGATGGGTGAGTAAGAGAGATGAGAAAGTGATGGAGAAGAGAGGAGAAAATGTTTTCAAGCTTCCCGTGAATGAGTTTTTTGAACCTGCCCAAACCATATGTTCTGCTATCGACCTTGCAGCCGCGAGTCCGAATCTTTTAATCGTGGTGGCCGCCACATTCGATCCTGAGCCGCCATCTCTATTAATAGTGGCCGCAACTTTTTCCCAAACATTTATCACGACTGCCAGCTTTATGTGCAAGCCGCTAGTTCCCTAGGGCAAAATAGTTCAGCTCATAACTTTAGAAATTCACGGCCAGTATGTTTTCTCATACCCCACCCCTTTTAAACCTTTGGTTAAACTCCTGTGAAAGTTTTAAACAAATTGAAGACCGTGTTAGGCCCTCTCCATGTTCTAGATACCCTTAGAAGACTCTTCGGCCCTCATCATAACCTAAAATTGATAAGTTTACCTTCTCAATCCTCGCATTATCTAAAGATGCCCCGCTAACCCTCCAGTCCTCCTCATTACTTTAAATTGATCCTTCGGTCCTCCTCATGATGCTAAACTGACTATTCGGTCCTCTTCATGATCCTTAAACTGACTCCTCGATCCTTTTATGACCTAAAATTGATATTTACCTCTGGTCTTTCTCATGATCTTAAACTGACTCACCGATCTTTGCACAACCTAAAACTGCCCTTAGCATCTCTGGTCTTCTTTAAGACCTTAAATTAATCCTCCAGTCCTCTTCAAGACCTTAAACTAACCCTTCGATCTTCTTCATGACCTTAAACTGACTCCTCGGTCTTTTCATGACCTAAAACTAATATTTACCTCCGGTCCTCCTCATGACCTTAAACCGACACACTGCTCCTCGCACAACCTAAAATTGTCCTTACCATCTTTGGTCCACTTCAAGACCTTAAATTGACTCTTCGGTCCTCATCAAGACCTTAAACTCACTCACCAGTCCTTGCATGACCTACGAATTTCTCCCACTATTAGATTGTTTGATCCTCTTTATGACCTTAAACTGACTCGTCAGTACTCATATGACCTAAAAATGCCCCTTAAAATGCCTTATCCTTCTTATCACCCTAAAATGACCCTATGGTCCTCCTCATGAGCCTAAATTGACTCCCTGGTCCTATTCATGATCTTAAACTAATCATTGATGATTCTTTAGTCCATGTTGGGACCTTAGATTTTATATGATTGCATTATACCTGTTTGCACTATATTGTATCTGCCATGTATCATGATGTAGTGCCCCACGAACTACAACTGGTCTGATCCTTTGTAATGGGGTATGTAAGAAGCTTGATGAAAATTTGCATTCAACCACACTTTTCTACATGTTTTGTTTGTGCCTAAGATTAGCAGCTTGTTCAATTGGTTTATCTCTAAAGCTTTTACATTACTTACGTCACGAGTGATTGCAAGCTCCATTAAAGAGGGGCAACTGTAAACACCCCAACTTGACTAAGCCAAATCTTAGGCACCCGTCTCAAATGTGCTCCAATGTTGAAAGAAATGAGAATTGTGCTCAATGATACTCCCTTGCAAGAAAATTTAGGAATTCGGCTCAAAACCCAAGAAAACCACCAACAACCTTCAGGGCGTGACATTTCTATCCTCTTGGCCGCCACTTTTTTGAAAATCCTAGAACAATTCGTGTCCTTGCTCTCATGACCGCTACCTTTTTGAAAACCCTAAAGCAAGCCGCGACTTCTTTTGTCACGGCCGTCACTTTTGTTGAAACCCTAATCCTAGCCACAATTTTTGAAAGTCACGAAAATTCTTTTCATTGCCATAAACGTAGTAGCTGGCACTGTATAAAAGAAAAAAGGCACCGGTCGTCACTTTTACACTTTTTGAGACAGGTGGCAGCATTTTAGAGGGGGTATGTGTTGCCCACCTTACCTGTAAATAGGTGTCATTTTTCATAAAAAAAGAGAAAGAAAGAACCTGGAGGCCCAAACTCTGCCAGAATACACTTCCACCGATATTTCGATATCCATTCCATTCTTTTCGAGCCCTGTTCATGGTCTTGCTATCATTGAGGGAGGTTTTGGAGCTCGTATTGACTTGGAAGTAGCCTATTCTCATACTTGATGAGCCATTCGAGATTGAATATTCACACGAGGTAACCATAGAAACCTATGATATTCTTCTAAACCCTCATTTTCTTCCCCCAAGGGTGTGGTAGATAAGGTTTTTATTATTTTCATTGTTTATTTGTCATTTATCTCAATCGAAGCATTTTTTATTCAAGTTTTTCTTATAAATAATGTACTTGTGGCTCTCTATTTTGTGTATTTTAGTCATTTTCATTTCGTTTTAATGCTCACAAGCACACCGAGCACATTGAAAAGTTTTTGAGGTTCTAGAAATATGACGGCTGCGACCCTTCTAATGTCACGGCCGCGTGTTTTATTAATCCTGCAGTCACAGCCATTACTTTTGTGCACTTGGCCGATACCTTTTTGCCTACCTTTCTCATGACCGCAACATCTTAATGTCTCGGCCGTGACATTTTCTTAAAGGCTAAGAACATGAAAACTCTTTTTGAAACTCTTTGTTATTTGTTTATTTCAAGGTTTTTGTCCCATTTTCTTATTTTATTTTTCTTTGCTCTTTTATGTACCTCAGTTCATGTTCTTGTTAGGAAATAAATGGTAGGTCTAGTCTAAATCAAATGGGTCATGGTCTCCGTTCTGTACACTTCTCTTTCTGTATGTTCTGTAGTTATAAAAATATGACGGCCGTGACCTTTTAATGTCATAGCCATGTATTTTATTAAACTCATAATAACAGCTGCTGGTTCTTTTCTAACGGTCGTGGCTCATACTTTCATATTTGTTGTGGCCACAATGTCTTCTAGCTACGACCATGAGGTTTTGTGAAGCCAGTGACATGAAAATATGTTTCAAGCACTTTGTTACTCATTTTTGATATCTGGTAGGCTTTATTTTGAGATTTTTCTTGTATAGAGGATGAAGGGTAGTGGATCTTGTTGGAGGTAAAACTGCCAAAATCTTTATTTTTGCAAAACGATTATCTGAAAAAATTAACTAGATGAGCAAACTCCAAAATGGGCTCCAAATAAAACTTTTGATGGCGAATGATCAAAATAAAACTCGTGCATCCGAAGTTAATTTAGAAGAATAACTTTTTACCGGTCGAATCTTTAACTATGATTTAATTCCAAGTTGAAACTCTTGTCAGATCTTCTACTGTAATCTCTTATACAATTCCCGGATATAGTGTGAGTTATAATTCTTCGAAAACTCATACCAGTAGAACCTGGACAGTTTTAGTCTTAGAAGACAAGTTATGAAACTGGTTTAGTTTACCCGCATATTTATAGGGTACAATAAGAACCTAGGGTGTAATTATGAGTAAAACTTTTAGTAGAACACAGACACGTATCAGTGGTTTCTACAATTAAGCAAACCTCATAGCGGTATCTTCAATTATGAAAAATCAGCAGCGGTTTCTATAATTCCTATAAAATACTGAATTACAGTTCACACCACTAAAGGACTATAATTGCACTCTGACCCATAATCTCAAAATCATCTAGCATTAAGTTCCTGTTATTAAATGCTTACCATTTCTCCCCACGTTAATATTTTCGATACCCGCCAATTAACTTTAATTACAGATAATTTAATTTAATCGATATTTTTCTTAAACCCATCTGCTTAACTTATTTAACCGCTGGATAATCAAATCCACCTACAGGGTTTGGTCTGGTCAAAACTTATAAACTTCCTTAAGAGGGTATCGTCAATCTTAATTTTTTGGGATGTAGATTTTGTCAATAGTTAATATTTGTCATATAAATAATACTGCTATCCAACTCATCAGAAATATAAACCCATATAAGATCACACTCTCTAATGAATCAAAATAACAAATATTAAACATATGCAAATCAATAATTATTTCAGGATTAAAAGGATAAGCAGTATTTATAATAATCTTAGAATGTGAATTAATTTATATAGTCAGTATAAAATTAATTACCCCAAATGTCCTGTTCAATACCCACAAAGTGTACTAATATAGAGAGTTGGAACAATAGACGACACTATTTTCTATTCTCCGTAACCAAGATAAGCCTACTAAAATTTTGTGCTACAGTCGTACCGATGGTATGTCTATTTCCATCTAAACTATGTACACAAAAGTTATATTTTGCAAGAACTTAAAATCTGATCTTCTGTGTATAAACTATACTCTACACACCAGATTAAATACTATACAGAATATTGGATATCCATGCATAACATTAAAGAAATGATACACAAACATTGTTCATAAAAATTCTCATAAAATAAAAAATTAATTTTATTAAAATAAAATTAAATACTAAAAACATAGTATTTAGTATACCAATCCTAATAATCTCTCACTTGTACTCAAAACTATGCTGCCATACATCTGATTCCCATGCCCTTTACATGACTATCAAAAGTTTTAGCCGGTAAGCTCTTTGTAAAGGATCTGTAATGTTGTTTCTTGATGTAAGCTCTATGTCTGACTGAAAATCTGAGTCTGTGTACTCCAAAGATACTAAACTATCTGCCTGGTAAATCAATATATAATCCTTAATCCTTTTTAGGTACTTAATTATATTATTTACCGCAGTCCAATGCTCCTACCTTGGATTAGATTAATATATACTAACCATGCCAACGACAAAGCAGATATCGGGTCTAGTGCAGAGTATAGCATAAATGAGGCTTGCTACTGCCGAAGCATAAGGAACCGCCTTCATCTTCTCTATCTCATTAGGTATCTTATGACACTGATCCTTGGATAGAGAGATTCCATACCTGAAATAGAGAAACCCTTTCTTGGAATCCTACATGCTAAAACGAGTAAGGATATCATCGATATACTTTTCTTGTGATAAGTCCAACATCTTTTATTTTTTATCTCGTACAAGCTTGATCTCAATGATGTGACTGACTTCTCCCAATTCCTGCATATCGAACTGTCCAAATAATCATACTTTAATCACAGATAATGCCCCCACGTTATTTTCGATGAGCAAAATATCATCTACATAAAGTACTAGGAAAATTCCATACTTCTTTTACGCTTCTTGTACACACAAAACTCATCTGAACTTTGATCAAAACCATAAGACGTAATAGCTTGATCAAACTGAGTGTTCTAAAATCTTGATGCCTTCTTAAGTTCATAAATGGATCTCTTAAACTTACACAACATGTGCTCATGGCCCTTCGTAATGAATCCTTCTATTTGTATCGTATAGATACACTCGTCAAGACTTTTATTAAGGAAAGTTGTCTTGACATTCAACTACAAAATTTTGTAATCGAAATGCGCAACAATAGATAAGAGAATCTAGACAGACTTAAACATGGCTACTGAAAAAAAAGTTTCCTCATAATCGATCCCTTTTTTCTGAGTGAACCCTTTAGCAACAAGTCTACTTTTGAAGGTTTCAACCTTCTCGTCAGCTCCTCTCTTTTCTTTGTAGATCCACTTGCATCCAATTGATTTTATCCCTTCGGGTGGTTCTACAAGTTCTCAGACCTGATTAGAATACATAATTTCCATCTCTGAATTCATAACCCTTTGTCAAAGATCTGCATATTTATCTTAATGTTCTTCATTGTAGTTACAAGGTTCGGTATCTACTTCTATCGGGATCTTGTCAAAAGACTCTTTCAAGAACATATACCAATCAGGTTGATGAACAACCCTCCCACTACAACGAGGTACTACTTGTGTCTATGTACTAGTAGTAACACATTGTGTAGAATATGAACCCTGTGCATTAGCACCATGTTCTTGATTTGTTCTTATCCCGATAGTCCACCCACTACGATGAGGTAATGAAATATCAGTGACTTATTTTATTGTTTTATTGGTATTTTCTCTTAGTTCTTCTAGAATAATGTTACTTTTATGCTTGTAATCCATATTATAATTCTCTTTCAAGAATCGGTCATTGGTGCTAACAATGACCTTCTGATCCTTAAAATTATTAAATAGACCACCATTCATTCCCTTGGAATACCTCACAAAGAAACAGAGTTCTGTTCTCGATTCCAACTTACCCGCGTTCTCTTTCAGCACAAGTGCTAAATACCCCCAAATCCGAATATGTTTCGGACGAGGCTTACGCTTGGTCCACAATTCTATGAGAGTAAAAGGTACTAACTTAGAAGGTACCATATTCAAAATGTAAATTACTGTCTCTAAAGCGAGTCGCCAAATTGAATCGGATAAACCTGAATAACCCATTATGAATCTTACCATCTCCATAAAAGTCTTACTCTTTCTTTCTACTACACCATTCTGCCGCGAAGTGTTAGGTGCAGTCAACTGGAAAGTAATCCCCTCTGATAACAAGTAGTCCTTAAACTCTCCAAAGAGGTATTCTCAACCACAGTCGGATCGTAGTAATTTGATACTTTTACCTAGACGCTTCTCCGCCTCTATCTTGAATTCTCTAAATTTCTCAAAGCATTCAGACTTACGGTGCATCAGGTAGATGTATCCATACCTTGAGTAGTCATCAATGAAACTGATGAAGTATTCAAAACAGCCTCTATCCCGAATTATCATAGTACCACACACATCAGTTTGAACTAGGTCTAACGATTATTTAGCTCTATAGTCTTTGGTCGAAAAGGGCCTCTTAGTTATTTTTACCTTCTAAGCAAGATTTACAAACTGGAAGTGCTTCCACTTCCAATGAACTCAAAAGTCTATTTACTACCAGTCTGTTTATCCTTTTTAGATTATTATAACTCAAGCGTAAGTGTCAAAAAAGTGTTTGGTTCATTAAAGAAAGAAACTTTCTCTTATATGGTAAATTAGATGTGTTATTCATTTCAATCAAATGCAGTATAGGAGAAATTGTAGTAATAATATAAAGATTATCCACCAATGTAGTAGAACAAATAACCCGTTTATTATCCTTAATAACCACAGACT
This sequence comes from Heliamphora ciliata, assembly GCA_032360265.1. Taxonomy (NCBI): domain Eukaryota; kingdom Viridiplantae; phylum Streptophyta; class Magnoliopsida; order Ericales; family Sarraceniaceae; genus Heliamphora; species Heliamphora ciliata. The sequence goes on from JAUMHN010056280.1 coordinate 10,980, forward strand.
TATCAAAACAAACCAAATATCTATTTTTAACCATTCTAGAAAAAACAATTAAGTTCCTTCTAATGGCAGATACTTAAAGGCAATCTCTCAATATTAAAACCTAATCTCTACCAAGATTGAGAGTGACATCTTCTACTGTAACTGTTGTTACCTTTGTATTATTACCCATATGCAGGTAAATCTCCCCATCACTAAGTTGTTGGATTTTTTGAAACTTCTGTAATAAATTACAGACATGAATAGTAGCTCCTGTATCTACAGACTAAGTACAGGTAGATAACACCACTAAACATGTTTTCACAACTAATGAACATAAATTATCCTGTATGCTCTACCTTCTAAGAAATACTAGACATAACTTTTTCTAGTACCGTGCCTGGTTGCAATGAAAACATCTGTCTTTTGATTTTCTCACACTAGTCCACGGTCCACAAACTACCTTGGGAACCGTGTATCCTAGTTTCTAAACATTTTTCTTCTTCATGCCTTTCGACCTAAAGTAAGAATCTTTTTTCTGAAATAGACACAATTTCTGGTATTAAAGGAATACCATTGGTAGTTAAAGTTATATCGAAGTTACTTTTTTTTATCTACAAAATTCGATCCCATTAGTTTATTTTCTTTGAGTATTAAAGCGAGTGGGATGAAAGCTATTTTTATCCTGGAATCACATAATTAAAAAATACCGTTAATTATGATGAGTAAAATTTTGAATTCATTTTAATTTGGTTCCCTCTACTATTTCAAATTTAATTTGCTAGTAGTCTGGTAACCTGATAATAGCATGTCTCGATGGGAGGACATCTACTATGTTAGAGGCAAAACTGCAAAGAACTTTGTTTTTGCAAAATGATTATCTAAAAAAATTAAGTAGACAGACAAACGCCAAAACGGGCTCCAGATAAAACTTTTGATGATGAACATTCAAAATAAAACTCGTGCATCCAAAGTTAATTTAGAAGAATACCTTTTTACCAGTCGAATCTTCAACTACGATTTAAATCCGAGTTGAAGCTCTTGTCAGATCTTCTACTATATTCTCTTATGCGATTCCCGGATATAGTGTGGAGTATAATCTTTCGAGAATTTGTACTGACAGAACCAAGACAGCTTTAGTCTTAGAAGACAAGTTATGAAATTGGTTCAGCCTACCCACATATATATAGGGCTACAGCAGGGATGTGGAGAGTAATTATAAGTAAAACTTTCAGTGAAACACAAACACATATCAGCGATTTCTGCAATTAAACAAACCTCATAGCGATATCAGCAATTATAAAAAACTAGCAGCAGTTTCTGTAATTTCTATAAAATACTGAATTACAGTTCACACTACTAAGAACGATAAGTGCACTCTAACCCATAATCTTAAGACCATATAGCATTGAGCTCCTGTTATTAAATGCTTACCATTTCTCCCCACGTTAAAATTTTCGATACCCGCCAAATAAATTTAATTACTAATAATTTAATTTAATCGGCATCTTGATATTTCTTAAACCCTTCCGCTTAACTTATTTGATCGCCGGATAATCAAATCCACCTGTAGGGTTTGGCTCGGTCAAAAATTATAAGCTTCCTTAAGGGGGTATTGTCAATCCCGATCTTTTAGGACGTGAATTCCGTCAATAATTAATATTTGTCATATAAATAATACCACTATCTAACTCATTGAAAATATAGACCCATATAAGATCGCACCCTCTAATGAATCAAAATAATGAATATTAAATATATGCAAATCAATAATTATTTTAGGATTAAGAGGATAAGCAGTATTTATAATAATCTTGGGGTGTGAATTAATTTATATAGTCAGTAGTCAGTACTAAATTAATTACCCCAAATTTCCTATTCAATACACACAAAGTGTACTAGCATAGAAAATCAGAACAATAGATGGCGCTATTATTTGTTCTCCGTAACCAAAACAGGCCTACTAAAACTCTGTGCTATAGTCGTACCGATAGTATATCTATTTTTATCTAAACTGTGAACATGAAACTTATATGCTTCAAGAACCGAAAATTTGATCTTCTGTGTGCAAGTCGTACTCTACACACCAAATTAAATACTATACAGAATATCATACATCCATACATAACATTAATGCTATGATACACATACATTGCTTTTAAAGATTCTCATAAAATGAAAAATTAATTTTATTAAAAAAATAAAATAAAATACTAAAAATATGATTTTCAATATACCAACCCTAACAATCTCCCACTTATACTCAAAACTATACCGCCATACATCTAACTCCCATGCCCTCTACATGACTATCAAAAGCCTTAGTCGGTAAGCTCTTTGTAAAAGAATCTACAAGATTGTCTCTAAATGCAATTTTGGTCACATCAACATCACCTCTCTTTACAAGTTCTCGTTTTAAATGATGCTTACGCTCAATGTGCTTGCCTTTTTTATGCACCTTTGGCTCCATCGAGTTTGCAATCGCTCCGCTATTGTCACAGTAAAATGTAATAGTCGACTGAACTGAAGGTACCACCTCTAGATCTAACAAGAAGTTCCTGAGCCAAACGGCCTCCTTGGCTACTTCAGAAGCTGTCACATACTCGGCCTCCATGGTAGAATTAGCATTGCAGGACTGCTTAATACTCCTCCAACTTATAACTCCACCTCCTAAGGTAAACACATATCCTGAGGTAGAATTACGGGAATCCCTATCAGACTGAAAATCTAAGTCTGTGTACCCCAAAGGCACTAGACTGTCTGCCTGGTAAACCAAGATATAATCTTTACCGCAGTCCAATACTGTTGCCCTATGTTAGACTAATATCTGCTAACAATGCCTATGGCAAAGTAAATATCGGGTCTAGTGCAGAGCATAGCATACATGAGACTTCCTACTATCGAAGCATAAGGAACTGTCTTTATCTTCTCTATCCCATCAAGTGTCTTAGGACACTAATCCTTTGATAGAGTGATTTCATGCCTGAAAGGGAGAAACCCTTTCTTGGAATCCTACATGCTAAAACGAGTAAGGATATCATCGATATATTTTGCTTGTGATAAACCCAACATAATTTGTTTTCAATCTCGCATAAGTTTGATCCCAAGAATGTGACTGACTTCTCTCAAGTCCTACATATTGAACTGCCTAGATAACCATACTTTAACCGTAGATAATGCCCTTACATCGTTTTCGATGCGCAAGATATCGTCTACATAAAGTACTAGGAAGATCACCACGCTTCTGTCATGCTTCTTGTACACATAGGACTCATCCGAATTTTGATCAAAATCATAAGACATAATGGCTTGATCAAATCGAGTGTTCTAAGACCTCGATACCTGCTTAAGTCCATAAATGGATCTCTTAAGTTTATACAACATGTGTTCTTGGTCCTTTGCAATGAATCTATCTGGTTGTATCATAAAGATACACTCATCAAGATTTTTATTAAGAAAAGCTATCTTGACGTCCATTTTTCAGATTTCGTAATCGAAATGAGCGACAATGGATAAGAGAATTCAAATATACTTAAGCATGGCTACCGACCAAAAGGTTTCCTCATAATTGATCCCATCTTTCTGACTAAATCCTTTAGCAACAAGCCTAGTTTGGAAGGTTTCGACCTTCCCGTCTGCTCCACTATTCTTCTTGTAGATCTACTTGTTTCCAATGGGTTTTATCCATCTCGGTGGTTCTACAAGTTTTCAGACCTGATTGGAATACGTAGATTCTATCTTTGAATTCATAGTCTTTTACCAAAGATCTTCATCTTTGTCTTAAAGTTCTTTATTGTAGTTACAGGGCTCGGTATCTAGTTCTGCTGGAATTGTCAAAAGATTCTCCTAAGAACATATACCGGTCAGATTGATGAACAACCCTCCCACTACGACGAGGCACTACCTGTGTCTGTGTACTAGCAGTAACACGTTGTGTAGAATCAGAACCCTATGCATCAGGACCCTACTCTTGATTTGCACATGTCCCGATAATCCTTCCACTACGACGAGGTAATGGGATATTAATGCCTTGTTCTTCCATTCTAGAGATATTTCTTTTTAGTTCTTCTAGAATAATATTACTCTTGGGCATGTTATCCATAATATAATTCTCTTCTAAGAATCGAGTATTGGTGCTAACAATAACCTTATGATCCTTAGGATTATAAAACAGATCACCCTTCGTTCCCTTGGGATACCCTACAAAGAAATAGACTTCTGTCATCGGTTCTAACTTACCTGCATTTTCTTTCAGCACTTGTGCTGGACACCCCCAAATCTGAATGTGTTTCAGACTAGGCTTATGCCTGGTCCACAATTCTGTGGGAGTAGAAGGTACTGACTTAGAAGGTACCAAGTTCAGAATATAAGCCGCTGTCTCTAAACAGAGTTCCCAAAATGAATCGAATAAACCTGAATAACTCATCATGGACCATACCATTTCCTTAGGAGTTCCATTCTTTCTTTCTGCTACAACATTCTACTGCGGAGTACTAGGTGCAGTCAACTGGAATGTAATCTCCTCGGATGACAAGTAGTCCTTAAACTCTCTAAAGAGGTATTCTCCACCACGGTCGGATCGTAGTGATTAGATACTTTTACCCATATGCTTCTCTACTTTCGCCTTAAATTTTTTAAATTTCTCAAAGCATTCAGACTTACAGTGCATTAGGTAAATGTATCCATACCTTGAGTAGTCATCAATGAAAATGATGAGGTATTGAAAATTATCTCTAGCCTGAATTGTCATAAGCTCACACACATCAGAATGAATCAGCTCCAACGGTTCTTTAGTTCTATATCCTTTGGCCAAAAATGACCTTTTGGTCATTTTACCTTCTAAGCAAGATTCACAAACTGGAAGTGCCTCCACTTTCAATGAACTCAAAAGTCCATCTGCTACCAGTTTATTTATTCTTTTTAAATTAATATGAGCTAAGTGTAAGTGTCAAAGAAACATTTAGTTAATTAAAGAAGAAAACTTTCTCTTATATGGTAAATTAGATGTGTTATTCATTTCTGTCAATTATAGTGTAGGAGATATTAGAATAATAATATAAAGATCATCCACTAATGTACCAGAACAGATAACCCGTTTATTATCCTTAATAACCACAGAGTTATTAAAACAAACTAAATATCTATTTTCGGTCAATCTAAAAATAGAAACTAAGTTCCTTCTAATGGTAGGTACATAAAGACAATCTCTCAATATTAAAATCTAATTTCAACCAAAACTGAGAGTGACATCTCCTACTGCAACTGTTATTACCTTTGTATTATTGCCTATATGCAGGTAAATCTCTCCATTACTAAGTTGTTAGGTTTTCTAGAACCCCTGCAATGAATTGTAAACATGATTAGTGGCTCCCGTATCTACACACTAGGTACCGGTAGATAACACCGCTAAACATGTTTTCACAATCAGTGAATATACTGAACATTGTTTTTTCTAGTGCTAGGTCTGGTTCCAGTGAAAACATCTGCCTTTTGGCTTTTTCATACCAGTCCGTGGCCTACTAACTATCCTGGAAACCGTGTCTCCCGATTTTTGAACCTTTTTCTTCTTCATGCCTTTCTACCGAGAGAAAAAATATTTTTCATAAACAAACACATTTTCTAGTATTGAATGAATACCATTTGTAATTAAACCTATATTCAAGTTATATTTCCAGTCAACCAAATTCAGTCCCATAAGTTTGTTTTTTCTTTGAGTATATAAGTGAGTGAGTTGAAATTCATTTTAATCCTAAGAATTACATAATTAAAAAAAATCATTAATTATGATGAGCAAAATTTTAAATTTATTTTAATTTGCTTTCCTCTACCATTTTAAAATTAATTCGCCAGCAGCGTGGTAACCTGAGAATAGCATGTCTTGATGAGAGGATGTTTATTATCTTTCATAAGACCAGACATACTAATTCTTTTTAATTTTACTATCTAGGCAACTGACCATGCCAAGTAAAATTAAATAGCTGACATAGTTTCAGTCCAGTATATAATAGCAATGACTCAGATGGAGAGAATACTATTATATACAACTAAGTGTTAACCATCACCTAATTCCAAATCAATCGCTTCGCAATGAACCTTTCAGATAAAGAAGTGATCCACACTAACAATTATCCAGAATTATCCATAAAGAAGGTTTGTACTGGCGATATCGCAATTAATCTGTCCGAAGGGGAGGAAGGCCTTACTGCCAACACGCAAGGTTTAATTGCACCACCTACAAACTAGTGATGGAGACCGTAGGATTTATCTATGAATAAATTTTCTCTCCCACTTAGATTTTAAAATATTTTTTTGAGAGTTATAAAAATCTATTTAATTAAAATAAATTTATTAATTCTAAAAATTACACGATTTGAAAGAATCAAGTATTTTTCCGTGTGCATGATTCTAAAGATTCTGATTTATCAAATCATCTTTTCGTGTTTAAATGCGTAACAAATAAAATTTAATAAATGCACAGTTTTTTTTTTAATTTTTCAGCTAAGGTAGTAATTAAATGCATTTATTTATTTTATTTTCTGTTCCACATTTTTTGAAAAATAATAATTTATTTTGATTAAATATTTTTTTATTTAATTAATTCAAAATTCAGAATTAATTCTTACGTTTTTCCAAGATATCCGATTAAAAAAAACTTCTTAAATATGATATTTTGTAAAAAATAAAATATCTAAAAAAATTTCATTTAATTAAAATTAATTAATTAAAAAAAACTTAATTTTATTATTTCTATTACAAAATATTTTAATTAAAATCGAGTTTTCTAATTAATTAAATTAACAGGATAAATAAAATAGATATGAAATCATCCATGTAGTTCATATATATATAAACACGATATACATATATCCCGATTTTATAATCTAAGTGAAACATTGAGGTGTTTCAGTCTCCCTAAGAGAATTAGCTGTTTCAATCCATGTTCGCATTTGATTCAGTATCCTGATTGCATCAAACTTCCTTGATACTATTTGATAAATCAATATATATCATACCAGTCTCGTATATATCAAAATATACATCAAAATTAGCCCTGAGAGAGAGAAAGTAGCCGGCAACCACTAGCCACTGCTGGCACCACCTTGCCACCACCTTTAGGCAACTCTTGCCGCCTCATCCGGGCTCCATTTTCGACGAACTTTATACCGTTGGAAAGCTCTCGAAATATAAAATTTTTATGTCAAAAAAATATACTCAAAACCAGTACCAAAAATGGCTGAAAAAATGACCCGAACCTCAAAAAACGCAACTACCCGCCACAGCACTACGCCGCCAACTTTTCGAGACTTTTTCGACCTCTTCCCGAACTCCATTTTCGACGCACTTTATATCAAAAGAAAGCTCTCAAAAAGTACTATTTTTCTATAAAAAAAAAAAGTATGCTCGAAAATAGCTAAAAAATTCTCTAAAAAACTGCCTAGAACAGACTGCCGCCGCTCACTGGCACCGCCACCTAAAATCACTAATTTCCCAAATCTTTTTAGACCTCTTTCCAAACTCAGTTTGTGATTTTGGTCTAATTTTTTTTTGGCTTTTTATAGTATTTTGAGGTATATCTTACTGCTATTTTATAGTTAAAAAATTACCCAAAAAATCGTCCAAAAAATAGTCAGAAAAATCTCAAAAACCGCTACCAAACTGCCGCCGGCAAAGTCGCCGGAACCAAGTAGTTTTGGTGATTTTTTCTCGCTATTTTTGACTTATTTTTTATGCTATTTTTTATTCATAAATACTATAGAAAAACTCACTAGAAAAAATTGTTTAAAACCATAAAAAATTTACCGCGATCCGTGGCCTATAAAAACCCGAACCACTACCGGTGCCGCTTCTATTTTTCGTGTTCTTAGATATGTTTAACCTGTTCTTAAATAATATAAACAGATATTTAACAACATAAAGTTAGCTATTACATCGATCATTTGTCCCGAAGGCTCACATTCAATCTATCACGGTCAACCCTTGTGATTAAAAAAATAATTATCATTCACACCATTCAATCAAATATGAAAAATAAATAACGATCATAAAATCGGGATTAGAACACCTACAAAACAAAGTTAGCAACAATTCTAAAACTATCCAGCCCCGATAACCGAAAATAAAAAACAAAACAGCTCTGATACAAATTGTTAGAGGTAAAACTATCAAAATATTTGTTTTTGCAAAGGGTAAATTACATTGACCTCCCCTAAGGTTTTGGTCAAATACACTCAACCTCATTCTTTTGGACAAATTACACTGACCTCCCTTACAGTCTAAAATGTAATTACATACCAACCCAAACCATTAGGGCTCCGTCTAATTTTGTTAGGGTCAACAATCACATAATATTATATTCCTATTTTGCCCCCAACACAAAATTTGTTTCTTTCTTCTTTTTTTTTTTATTTTTTATAAAATTTATAAAACGATAATTCTTCGGTTTGAATTCGCTAGAATAATTTACCGCGATCGAAGCTGTTTATTAGCGGCATTAGGCCGCCAAAAGGGTAGCGAACGTTGTTGATCGAGAAATTTATCCCTCAACACAGAAATCTGTTTCTTCTTTTTCTTTTTTTTTTATAAAGTTTATAAAATCATAATATTTCGATTTGAATTCACCATAGTAATTTACCGACAATCGAAGCTGTTCACTAGCAGCGTTAGGTCGTCAAAATGATAGTGAATGTTGTCGATCAAGAAATAATGGTGTGCACAGTGGTGGCTGTGTGTATACAGAAGAGAGAGGGAGAGAGAAACGGTGGTGTTCAGCGAGAGAAGGGGCTGTCGGTTAGGGTTTGGGGGTGCGACGAGGTGTATGGCGAAGGTTTGGTGGTGTGGCAATGGTCTGGTGGTGCTGCGAGATGGTCGGCGAGGGTTCTGGATGGCTGTTGGCGACTGGCGACTAGGGTTTTTGTGGTCCGACAACTGGCGGCGACTATTTTGGTGGTCTGGCGACTGACAGCGAGAGAGAGAGGGAAAGAGAGAGCCTAACCGAGAGAGAGAAGAGGAACGTTGAGCGGCGAAGTCGCCGGTGGGGCGATGATCGTGGACGGCAGTGCTGGCCTCGGCGGTGGCGTTCTGGGCTCAACGGCGGTGCCGTCTCGGCTGTGTGTATATATATGTATATGTATAGATAAATATATATGTATATGTATATGTATATGTATATAATATAATTTAATATTTATATTATATTATAAATATCTGAGGGTAACTTGGTCATTTTAATTTTTTCGTTAACACCGTTTCACTATAAGGGAGGTCAGTGTAATTTATCTTTTTGCAAATGATTATTAAAAAAAAATTAACTGGACAGGCAAACGTTAAAACGGGCTCCAAATAAAACTTCAATAACAAATGATTAAAATAAAATTCGTGCATCCGAAATTAATTTAGAATAATACCTTTTTACCGGTCGAATTTTCAACTACGATTTGAATCCGAGTTGAAGCTCCTGTCAGATCTTCTACTATATTTCCTTATGCGATTATCGGATATAGTGTGGGCTATAATTCTCCGAGAACTCGTATCAGCAGAACCAAGACAGCTTTAGTCTTAGAAAACAAGTTATGAAATTAGTTCAGTTTACCCGCATATATATAGGGTTACAGTAGGGACCTGGAGAGTAATTATGAGTAAGACTTCAAGTGGAACACAGATACGTATCAGCGGTTTCTACAATTAAGCAAACCTCATAGTGGTATCTGCAATTATGGAAAACTACCAGCAGTTTTTGCAATTTTCATAAAATATTAAAATACAGTTCACACCACTAAAGAACTATAATTGCACTCTGACCTATAATCTCAAGACCATATAGCATTGAGCTCTTGTTATTAAATGTTTATCATTTCTTCTCACGTTAAGATTCTCGATACCTGCCAATTAAATTTAATTATTAACAATTTAATTTAATCGGTATCTTGATATTCCTTAAACCCTTCCGGTTAACTTATTTAACCGCCGGATAATCAAATTCACCTACAGGGTTTGGTCTGGTTAAAACTTATAAGTTTCTTTAAGGGGATATCGTTAATCCCGATCTTTCGGGACGTAGATTCCGTCAATAATTAATATTTTCCATATTAATAATACCGCTATCCAACTCACAGGGAATATCGACCCATATAAGATCACACCCTCTAATGTATCAAAACAACAAATATTAAATATATGCAAATCAGTAATTATTTCAGGATTAAAAGGATAAATACTATTCATAATAACCTTTGGGTGTAAATTAATTTATATAGTCAGTATAAAATTAATTACCCTAAATATTTCGTTCAATATACACAAAGTGTACTAGCACAGAGAGTCAGAACAATAGACGACGCTATTATCTGTTCTCCGTAATTATGACATACCTACTAAAACTCTGTGCTACAGCCGTACCGATGGTATGTCCATTTCCATCTAAATTGTGAACATAAAACTTATATTCTGCAAGAACTTAGAATTTGATATTTTGTGTGCAAATCGTACTCTACACACAAGATTAAATACTATACAGAATATCGGGTATCTATGCATAATATTAAAAAAATAATACACATACATTGCTCATAAAGATTCTCATAAAATAAAAAATTAATTTTATTAAAAAATAAAATTAAATATTAAAAATATGATTTTTAGTATATCAATCCTAACATACTATCCTTTATAAGACTAGACAAGCCAATTTTTTTTAAATTTTACTATCTATGTAACTGACCCTGCCAAGTAAAACTAAATAACTGACATAATTTTAGTTTAGTACATAATAGCAGTAACTCTGATGGAGAGGATACTATTATATACAGTTAAGTGTTAACTATCACATAATCCCAAATCATTTGCTTCGCAATGAACCCTTCAGATGGAGAAGTGATCCACACTAACAATTATCCAGAATTATCCCTAAAGGAGATTTGTACTGCTAATATCGCAATTAATCTGTCTGATGGAGAGAAAAACCTTACTCCCAACACGCAGTGTTTAATTACATTGCCTACAAACTGGTGATAGAAACCGCGAGATTTTTCTGTGAATAAATTCTCTCTCCCACTTAAAATTTTAAAATATTTTTGAGCATTTTAAAAATTCGTTTAATTAAAATAAATTTATTAATTTCGAGAAACACACGATCTGAAAGAATCAAATATCTTCTCGTGTACATGATTCCAAAGATTATAGTTTATCAAACTATTTTTTCGTGTTTAAATGTGTAACAAATACCATTTCATAAATGCACAATTTTTTCTTTCAGCTTTTCAGCTAAGGTAGTAATTAAAAGCATTTATTTATTTTATTTTTTGTTTCATATTTTTTTAAAAATAATAATTCATTTTGATTAAATATTTTTTCATTTAATTAATTCAAAATTCGAAATTAATTCTCACGTTTTTTCAATATATCCGAATTTATGAAAAATCATTTAAAACGTGATATTTTATAAAAAATCAAATATCTAAATTTTTTTCATTTAATTAAAATTAATTAATGAAAAAAACTTAATTTTATTTTTCATTACAAAATATTTTAATTAAAATTAAAATTTTGAATTAATTAAATTGACAGGATAAATAAAATAAATATGCAATCATCCACGCAGTTCATATATATATATATACATATATATATAAACACGATATGTATATATCCCGATTTTATAATCCAAGTAAAACGCTGAAGCGTTTCAATCTCCCAAAGAGGATAAATTGTAATAATCATATTTTATCTCTGATTATTGTATCGTGATTGTATCAGACTTTCCTAATACTATCTGATATACTAATATATATCAAATTGGTCATATATCTATAAAAAAATCAACAAAAAATAGCCCTGAGAGAGAGAAAATAGCTGGCCATCACCAGGCACCACCGGCGCCGCCTTGCCGCCGCCTTCAAGCGACTCATGTCGCCTCATCCAAGTTCTGTTTTTGACTAGCTTTATATTGTTGAAAAGCTATCGAAATATGATATTTTTTTATAAAAAAATCAGCTAGAAAATTGCCCAAAAAATGGCCAAAAAAACTGCCCAAACCACAAAGAATGCTGCTGGCCGCAACAGCACTGCGCAGCCAAATTCCCGAGGCTTTTTCGACCTCTTTTCAAACTCCGTTTTTTATGTACTTTATATCAAAAGAAATCTCTCAAAAATTTTCATTTTTCTATGAAAAAACTGCTCAAAAACAGCTTGGAAAACCACTGAAAAACTTCCTAGAACAGACTGCCGCCGCTCACCAGCGCCTTTGCTTGGAACCGCCAACTTCTCGATGCTTTTTCGACCTCTTTTCGAACTCCGTTTTTGATGTACTTTATTTCGTTAAAAAGATCTTGAAAAGTAAAATCTTTTTGTCAACACATCTGCACGAAAATAGCCCGAAAAACTGTCAAACAATTGCCTAGAAGCCACTACTGCCGCTAGCCTTTTTGTTGCCTATTTAGGTTGTAATTTTGGCCCTATTTTTTTCTGGTTTTTGACAATATTTGTAGTATGTTTTATTGTTATTTTATGTTTAAAAAACTACCCAAAAAATAGTCCAAACAATGGCCTGAAAAATCATAAAAACCATCGCTGAACTGCCGCCGGCAAAGTCACCAAAATCGGGCTATTTTGGTGATTTTTTTCGCTATTTTTAACTTGTTTTTTATACTATTTTCTATTTACAAATACAGCAGAAAAACTCACCAAAAAAATCGTTTAAAATCATTAGAAATTTACTGCAATCCGTGGCCCGTAAAAATTTAAACCACCGCTGGTGCTGCCTCTATCTTCATATTCTTGAATATGTTCAACCTGTTCTTAAATAATTTAAACAGATATTTAAAAATATAAAGCTAACTATTATATCAATCATATGTCTTGAAAGCTCACATTCAATCTATCACGGTTAACTCCCGTGATTAAAAAAAATAATCATTACTCACAAAATATTCAATCAAATATGAATTAATGACGATCATAAAATTGAGATCAGAACACCTGCAAAATAAAGCTAGCAACAGTTCTGAGACTACCTAGCCCCGATAATCAAAAATAAAAAATAAAACAGCTCTGATACCAATTGTTGGAGGCAAGACTGCCAAAATCTTTGTTTTTGCAAAACGATTAACTGAAAAAATTACCTGGGCGGGCAAACGCCAAAACGGGTTCCAGATAAAACTTTTAATGACAAACGATCAAAATAAAATCCGTGCATCCGATGTTAATTTCAAAAAATACCTTTTTACCCGTCGAATCTTCAACTATAATTTGAATCCAAGTTGAAGCTCCTGCTAAATCTTCTACTGCATTCTCTTATGCAATTCCCGAATATAGTGTGAGCTATAATCCTCTGAGAACTCGTACTGGTAGAACCTGAACAACTTTAGTCTTAGAAGACAAAGTTATGAAACTAGTTCAGCCTACGCGCATATTTACAGGGTTACAGTAGGGACCTGAGAAGTAATTATGAGTAAGATTTCCAGTGGAACACAAACACGTATCAGCGATTTCTACAATTAAGAAAACCTTATAGCGGTATCTGCAATTATGAAAAATCAGCAGCGATTTCTACAATTTTTATAAAACACTGAATTATAGTTCACACTACTAAGGAACTATAATTGTACTCTTACCCATAATCTCAAGACCATATAGCATTGAGCTCCTTTTATTAAAATACTTACCATTTTTTTCCACGTTAAGATTCTTGATACCCGCCAATTAAATTTAATTATTGCAATTTAGTTTAAGCAGCATCTTGGTATTCCATAAACCCTTCCATTTAAATTATTTAACCGCAGGATAATCAAATTCACCTGCAGAGTTTTATCCGGTCAAAAACTTATAAACTTTCTTAAAGGGGTATCGTCAATCCCGTTCTTTCGGGACGTCGATTTCGTCAATAATTAATATTTGTCATATAAATAATATTACTATCCAATTCACTGGGAATATAGACCTATATAAGATCGCATTCTCTAATAAATCAAAATAATAAATATTAAATATATGCAAATTAATAATTATTTCAGGATTAAGAGGATAAGTACTATTCATAATAATCTTAGAATGTGGATTAATTTATATATTCGGTATAAAATTAATTACCCCAAATGTCCTGTTCAATACACACAAAGTATACTAGCATAGATAGTTAAAACAATATACGACGTTATTATCTGTTTCTCGTAACCAGGATAAGCCTATTAAAATTCTGTGCTACAGTCGTACTGATGGTATGTCCATTTTCATCTAAACTGTGAACATAAAATTTATATTCTGTAAGAACCTAAAATTTGATCTTCTGTGTGCAAACCGTACTCTACACACCAGATTAAATACTATATAGAATATCGGACATCCATGTATAACATTAAAGAAATGATACACATACATTACTCATAAAGATACTCATAAAATAAAAAATTAATTTTATTAAAATAAAATTAAATACTAAAAACAAGATTTTTAGTATACCAGCCCTATCAAGTTCTCACTTATACTTAAAACCATGTTGCTATATATCTGAATCCTATGCCTTTTACATGACTATCAAAAGTCTTAGCCGGTAAGCTCCTTGTAAAGGATCTGCAAGGTTGTCTCCTGATGTAAGCTCAATGTCTAACTGGAAATCTGAGTCTGTGTACTCCAAAGGTACTAGAATGTTTGCCTGGTAAACCAACATATAATCCTTAGTTATTTTTAGATACTTGATTATATTATTTACTGCAGTTCAATGCTCCTGCCCTGGGTTAGACTAATATCTGCTAACCATGCCAATGGCAAAGCAAATGTCAGGTCTAGTGTAGAGCATAGCATACATGAGGCTTCCTACTATCGAAGTATAGGAAACAGCCTTCATCTTCTCTATCTCATTAGATATCTTAGGACACTGATCCTTGGATAGAGTGATTCCCTGCCTGAAAGGGACAAACTCTTTCTTGGAATCCTGCATGCTAAAACAAGCAAGGATATCATCGATATACTTTGCTTGTGATAAGCTCAACATTCTTTATTTTCGATCTCGCACAAGCTTGATGCCAAGGATGTGACTAGCTTCTCCCAAGTCTTTCATATCAAACTGTCCAAATAATCAGACTTTAACCACAGATAATACCTCCACATCATTTTTGATGAGCAAGATATCATTTGCATAAAGTACTAAGAAGATCACCATGCTTCCTCACGCTTCTTGTACACACAGAACTCGTCCAGACTCTGATCAAAATCATAAGACTTAATGACTTGATCAAACCGAGTGTTCCAAGACCTTGATGCCTTCTTAAGTCCATAAATGGATCTCTTAAAGTTGCACAACATGTGCTCTTGGCCCTTTGCAATGAATTCATCTGATTGTGTCACATAGATACACTCGTCAAGACTTTTATTAAGAAAAACTGTTTTGACATCCAATTGCAAGATTTCATAATCGAAATGAGCAGTAATGGATAAGAGAATCCGGATAGACTTAAGCATGGCTACCGGCCAAAAGGTTTTCTCATAATCAATCCCATTTTTCGGACTAAACCTTTCAGCAACAAGCCTAACTTTGAAGGTTTCGACCTTCCCGTCTGCTCCTATATTTTTCTTGTAGATCCACTTGCATCTAATGGGTTTTATCCCTTCGGGTGGTTCTACAAGTTCCCAGGTTTGATTGGAATAAATAGATTCTATATCTGAATTCATAGTCCTTGGCCAAAGATCTGCATCTTGGTCTTGAAGTACTTCATTGTAGTTACAGGGCTCGGTATCTAGTTTTGCTGGGATCCTGTCAAAAGATTCTCCTAAGAACATATACCGGTCAGGTTGATGAACAACCCTTCCACTACGACGAGGCATTACCTGTGTCTGTGTACTAGCAGTAACACACTGTAAACACCGCAATTTGACCTCGCCTAATCTTAGGTAAATCCCATGATAAAAACAGGTGAATTAGTGCTTTTGTACGATTCTCGAGAAGTGATCCAAGCTCGGTATTTGAATCCGGAACCTTCAAACCAATCAAATTTTGTCGAGCCATCGAAACTTGCTGCCCAAGTAAGGCGACCGCCAACTCTCATTGTGGCGACCGCTATAGAACTTTGTGGAAACCCTAGCCAAAAGTGGCGACCGTCACATTTTATCATGGCAACCGCCAACTCCTATTGTGGCGACTGTCATAGAATTTCGTGGAACCTTTCAAAAACCTGGCGAACATTTTCAGTACGGATTTTGAGTGAGAGAGAATTTGCCGATATATCGAGCGATCCCGAGCTCCGACGCCGAAACCCTGCCGAACCTCCACCGATATTGAAGTCTTGCTTGGATCACCATCCGAGGATTGAACAATTGGAGCTCATTCTACCGACTTAAGGATTTTTCGGCAACCTAGGCACCTCGTTCAGACCCTCGACCTTTCTAAACTCCATTTCTCTCTCTTGGAGTGGTCAGGTTAATATTCATCTTCAAATTCTGCAATTTCATTTATATTCAATGCAATGTAGTTTGTAGTTTGTTATTAATTTCATTTATAGGCTATTTCATTTTTATTTCGTTTTAATTCCTTGTTACATTCAACTAATTCACTACAATAGTGCTAATATATCTCTAACAATTACAACTCGACAATGTTGTTAATTGTTGTAATCAAAGCACATATATGAAAATGGTTGCAATAGTCAACATTGCACCCATTTCATTGTTAATTTTCTCTTAATGTTAATTTAGTACTTTCTTTATTAGTATTTTTATTTTTCTTTTAATTTAATGTTCTAGCATTCATTACATTCCTTTCCTTTTAATTAGTCTAATTTTTGTTTATTAGTATTTTATTTTCTTCTCTTGTACCATTAATTGAATGCTCTATTTTAATTTTTAACTTTAATAATAATGTAATTTTCTTAGCATTTACTTTCTTCTTTCTTTTTCTTATAATGTAGTTTTATTTTTTTTCATGTTTTATTTCTTTTTGTAATGCATTAGTCATTTTTCTTTCATTTCTTCCTTGTAATTTTATTTTAATGTTCTAGTTTTTCATTTTTTATTTTTTCATTTTTTTTTCTTTTTTTTATATAGCATTTCATCTTCTTTTATTCATCTTATTTTCATTAATGCTAATACTCTACTTTTTTATTTTTTTATTAAAGCATTTTATTAATCAAAATCCCTTTTAAAAATTATATTTTCTCTTTTCTTTTCTTTTGAAGTAAGTTTAATTTTCTCTCTATAATATTTCTTTTATTCTTTTGTTAAACCCAAAAATCCCAAAAAGACTTTTAAGTTAATTTTCACTTTTAAATAGCACTATAATTTTCTTTTCTCATAATAGTTAAAATTCAATTATCCTTTTGCATGCCACTTCTTTATTTTATTTTATTTTATTTTTTTATTCTCTTTTAAAAATATGAAATGTTAACAATTAAATCTTCTTTTTATTTTAAAATCTTCATTTGTTAGCCTAACTTTTCTTCTATAATATTTTTCTTTCTTTTTCTTCTATTAACTACAAAAGCACGAAATCATAAAAATATCTTTTAATGTTCTTCCATCTTTAATATAAATAGTTAGGATTTTCTTCCCTAATATAGTATTTTTTTTCTAAAACTCTTCGCATAAGCTTCTTTTATAGACTTTCTTTTAAAAATCTTTTTCATGCACATTTTATTTTGTATTTCTTTTATTAAATCATCATGTTAATGCATGTTTGATTGAAAGCATGTTTAGAATAGTTTGGTTTATCTTTTGTCACAAATCATGTTTAGATAATTTTGGCATCTTTAGTCTAACATTTGAACCATGCTAGTTTAGGTCATTTTTGTGAATATAGCATGTGTGAGTGGTTCATGTATCTTTTAGATAGAAATTGCATATCATAGGATTTAGGATTTTTCTTTTGACACTCATTTGTTTTGGAGTGTTATGTACATATTTTATGTATTTTCTATACTTGATTTTGAATGTTCTCTCTTCACCTCTATTTTTCTTTATTTGCATGCATTTGAAAAATTTTACTAAAGAACCAATGATGATTAGTAGAGGCCAACCTTATGGTTGGGCAAATGGGGTGCCTAACACCTTCTCCGATTCGTATCTTAGCCCCCGAACCTTTTTTTCTCTAGTTTACGTTTTAAAAAATCAGTGGCCATTTTCGTTCTTCTTAGTTTTTTCTCAAAAATTAAGTGGCGACTCCATTTTTAACAAAAAGGGATTTTCAAAATCGACTCTCAAGGTGTTAAAATATTTTTGTAAACATCTTTGAATTTCCTTATTTTTGAAATATTTTCCAAAACTCCTAAATCCCAACGCCATGGTCGTTCCACCTTTATTGCCATATGCACCATATCCTCCAATGCTACGTAGTGTTGTAATTCTACTATGTTGGCAATATCCCGGTACAGCCCATTCAAAAACCTTGCCATCGTAACTTCTCTATCTTCTTCGATGTTAGCCCGAATCATGGCTATCTCCATCTCTTTATAGTAATCATCCACGCTCCGATAACCTTAAGTAAGGCATTGTAACTTTTGATATAAATCCCTATAGTAGTGACTTGGAACAAATCGCCTCTTCATGATTGCCTTCATCTCCTCCCATGTCTCAATAGGCCTCTCATGGTTTCTCCTTCTGTTCATCACAAGTTGATCCCACCATATAATAGCATAATCCGTAAATTCAATGACAGTGAGTTTTACCTTTTTCTCTTCAGAGTAATTGTGGCACTCAAAAATTAACTCAACCTTCTTTTCCCATTCCAAGTATGCTTCCGGATCATTCTTCCCATGGAATGATGGAATTTTTATCTTGATGCTTCCTAGATTTCTGTCAACTCCATCTCGTCATCTGGGATCTCTTCAAAAATCTAGACCATGCCTTCTGCCTCTTGGTACTACCCTACCATTTCTGTTCAAAGGACCTGGATCCTCTTCATCGTTGAATTCAACCTCCTTGTCGTCATCAGAAGCATGCTCGTCTTGCCTTCTTTGGCTTCGTTCTTCACGCCATATAGCAATAACAACATCTTGCCTATCCATCTGATCCCAGATTTCATTAAACACCACGTTCATGCGTTCAAATTATTAATGTATAGCCTGCAACATGAATGGCTCTCTTCGCTCATCTGAACCTTCAGCCCTGGAAGACATTTATTTGAAACTAAAGAAACAAACAAATGTTAGAAATAATTTCTCACACACTTCCTTTCGTGTTTGCACTCAAATAAAGTTACTCCCCTCGTGTATGCACTCTTTTAGCTTTTTCCTGATAATAAGTTCACCCACTCTTGCCTTTTACCGCTTTTGTTTCCCTTACAAGTTCTTTAAGAACTAATTGAACTTTAACAAAGGAACAACTTGTATTGTACCAACTAGCAATAGATCCAAAAAACAAAAGAGAATAAAAGTGACACGGAATATACGGATGTTGGGGAGAGAAAAAGACAAACGAAAAATACCAACGATGATATACGAAATGATGATATACGCAAATGATGTGAACCACAGATGAAATACGAAATGATGAAGTACTTAAATTTCAATTGATGATATACGCAACCAATTGGACAATAAGGTTCACTATATTAGCCACATAAAGTTCTTGAATATCTATTGCCAAAAACTTCTTCTTCTCTCTTGTTTTTTTTTTTAAAAATAAGGTATGGCAAATCCTAGCACACCACTGCCGAAACCCTATAATGCTGCTACTGCCGCCACTTTTTTTTTCTTTTTTTTTGCGGCTAAAACCCTGCAAAAATCCTAGAATATGTTGCCAACTCAAACCCTAGCCGCCCTCCTTATGCAACACAAGATTTCAACACAAGATTTCAACAAAAGATATTGATTGATTGATCTCAAAAGGTAATAATTGATCTTCAAAAGATATTGATTTTAACGCAAGATATGGATTTCAAAATCATAACAAAGTGTGGCCTCCAACAAAATATTGATTGAACCTTCTTTTTTTTATTTTAAACAAGGGAATAAAAACAAATGGACTCAAGTAAAGATTAAAAACAAGGAATTGACAAGAATAAAAAATGACGCTAAACAAGAAGGAACAAAAATTCAAGAGAGAACAAGG
The DNA here is from genome assembly GCA_032360265.1 of Heliamphora ciliata. Lineage (NCBI taxonomy): Eukaryota > Viridiplantae > Streptophyta > Magnoliopsida > Ericales > Sarraceniaceae > Heliamphora > Heliamphora ciliata. Next base: position 30,984 of record JAUMHN010056280.1, read on the forward strand.
ATCAAGAAAAACCAAGAATTAAGAAAGACAAAAATGATACCTAGAAAATGCTTCGACAAAAAATCCAAAATAAAGAACGTAAAAGGATAGATAAACCTGATTTGAAGCCTAAGTTTTGATACCAAATGATGTGAACCTGCAAGGATTTGAATCCCCTTGAACCCACGAACAGATTGAAATAAACCCAAGAACATCAAAATCAAGTCAATGAACAAATCTTGACCCGTTGAACTCTTGTTTCAAGAACCAAGATTGTAACTAGGACGCCACAAGGAAGAAACCTTGATAAGTCTTTTAGTTCACTCAAGAACTACAAGTGAAACTTTCTCTCAAAGAAAATTGTACTTCACTTTATTTTTTTTTTGGTAATTAAATGCAACATAAAGAAAAGAAAAAATGTACATGATTCCAAGTGGCATACCCCAGGCAAATACATAGCTTACCAAACAAAACAAATGAGGGGAAACAAAAACATGAACCACATAATCCCCGCTTGGAAGCGGGGGAAACGAACTAACTAAACAACCACCAAGATTACAAGCCACTAACCAACCCCGCTAGATAGAACTACCATCCTACAGAGCCAAGAGACCGTTGTTTCTTTTTCTTACCACTAGACTGCTTAGCCTGCTTACCCCCTACCTTCTGCTTGGAGGGAGAGAGAGGGGCTTCATACTCCTCGTCAATCGGGGTCCACAAATCAGGAGCCTCACTATTTTCCTCATCCAAAAGCGCAAAGGAGTTTGAAGAGATAGCTACATATGCCCCTTGCTCCCTGTCGCCCACCTCGGATGACAATGTAAAATCCACAAAAGGTGCATCATCTCGAAACCCCTCAGCCACATCTAAAACAACCGGCAGGGTCGAGACTTGCTTAGTTCTAGCTCTCTCCACTGGGATCAGAGAGCTAGAATTCCCAGTAACCAGTTTATCATGGGTGATAATTCTACGATTCCCAACTTAAATCCACTCACCATGGCCATCTTTCCCGTTACCAACTTCAATCCATTCAGCTTGAACATTGGAAGTCTCTACACTTGCCTTTTGCACGGACTGCACAGTAAGTTTACACTTACTAGTATCGTGACCGAAAACGTGACAATTCGAACATATGTCAGGAGACCTTGAAATTCCACACGAATAGTAACAGATTCACCTTCACATCTAATGAAGATCTCATGCTTCAAAGGGATAGCCGCATCAATCTCAACACATACTCGAGCATAGGAAATACGTAGCTTAGATTCCGTAACCCGATCCAAGAACAAAGGCAGACCCAAAACACTAGCAATTCTACTTAAGCACTGCGCATTCCAAAATTCTAATGGCAAGTCATGGAGTTTGACCCACACTGGGATCTTAGCCATGGCTTTCTTAGATAAACATAGACAACGTCTCCACCGTTTAAGGATAAGGAGTTTACCCGAGAAATGCCAAGGACCCCTTTCTAACACACTTTCCATAGCCTCCCTACTTTGAAATTTTAAAGAAATAAAAACCTTTATCATAAAACATCAGTTAACCCGAATTGAGTACATAAGGTCTTGGCTGTTGCCCTGACCAAAGTAAAGGCCAGGTTTACATCCAGGAAATAACCTACAAGGCATGCTTCCCACTCCTTATCATTAATAAATTCACTACCAATATCAACATAAGCTTCATGCTCTAGATTCCTTACTTCAATGTACTTAAGGCAGGAGCTAGAAGGGCTACGGTTTGTCAATAAAGATGCCCAGTTTTTAGCCTGAGGCGGGCTAGGCTTTTTATCAAACACAGCACGTGCAGAATTATGCCCTTCTCCCACTTGTTCAATGCCCGAACTGGAATAACCAAATCTACTACCCAAACAACCTTTGCCATACTAGGTACCTCGTCCACGGAAACCTCCATGGTTCCCTAGCATGGCACGAGGAGCAATAACACCAGAACATGATTCAAAAAGGTCCATACCTGGGTTTGGAACAGTATCCCCTAGCATTATGTGTTCGCCATGGAAGCTACCTAATTTAGCCTCAATGTCTGCTATACGTCCCGTGCTGAGAGGGCTTAGACCTTTTCGAGCTCGGTTCAATTCCTCAATAGCAACTCTTTCAAAATAATTGTTTGCCTCAACTAAAACAGGGCTAGACGAAGCTTCAACACCATCGCTAACCAGTCTGAATGTGCCGTCGGGTATGCTAATGCCCTGACTAGCTCTGTTACCTGATCCCGTGCTAAAACCCCCCAGGGAAAGGATTGAAGAGCTACCCAAGGCCATGATTCTTGAGCGGGAGATGAACCCCCTGAACTTGAGATACCCATTGCACCGTCCCTTGCTGGCGACTGAGCTCCACTGTTGATACTTTGACCAAGCCGTTTAGGGGTCTTAACCTCCGGGTTCTCCATTGAATCCCCAGCGTGAGAGGGAACCTCAACCTTAGAAACAACTGGCACACCACCCTTCCCCTGATTTTGATTAGCAGGAACCCCAGAGATTTTTGCCACTTCGGCACTCGCGGACTGTGTCTATAAGATCTCCATAGAGTTCACATGGATTGACTGACGATACTTGTCAGGTTGAATTCGCTGCTTAGAAACCGACTCACTAAGCACTGAACCCTTACCTAGATCCTGCTTCATAGCCATACAAGAATAGTCAGTCTTCATCGTCAGTGTTAGAGAAGAACCCTAGCACGAAAAGATATCGCACCTTCACTCTCCCCGTATTTCGCACCTAGTTACTGTAGCGCTCACCATTCAGGGAAAAGAAAAAAAGACCCATTTTTTTCACTTTATTCATGTCAAAATAATACATGGAGGCTCTTTTATATAGGAGAAGGTTGAAAGAAATTTTTTATTTCTAAACAATATGGGACAACATGTGCTAGCCAAAACTAAATCTAATTAAACCCAATCATGGGCTGGCCAAAATAACTTAGGCCCAAACCCTTATTCTTCTTATAATAATTAAAAGAAAAACCCAACAAATTAAATAGTCCAACAAGCCCATAAGCATGAATATTAAAATCCAAAACATTAGGTTGTGCTACTCTCCATAGCTTGTATCACATGAAGTGGAACATGTTCTTCTTCTTGTGATCCCATCTTAAACGGTGGTTTTTTGTATAATAAATTGGCATGCATGGTCCAGATAGATTACACCAATCCTTAAATTGCGTCCTTTATCTTCTTTGCTCTTAATCTTGTGATTGGCCCTTTTAGGACTTGTAACGAATCTCTAAGACCACCTTGATTCTCATCATTAGGGACTTATTGTCACTGCCCTCATATATCAAGCGGTTTGTCCCACCTTAAGACTCATGATGCCTTTGCTGGTGTCAACCAGCGAATCTATAAACCATTTCAAACACCGGGGACGCACCCAAGGTGTATAAGCCAAAATTATTTCAAACACTAGGGAAGAACCCAGGGTGTATAAACCAAATTTGTAACACCGGAGATGCACCCAAGGTGTACAAGAGGGATTCATCCCAAAATATTTTCAAAAAAAGGCAACCAGGGACGCCCTAGACTTAGAATCAAGAAAGTCAATCTCAATACAGCCCATCCCAACAACGATTTGCACAAATGGACTCCAATATGCTAGGATGCAAGTGACAATGCCAATGATGTTTGGTATGGATCTCAAATACAATCATCTACAGCGTGACATCAACTAGCATGGCAAGATTCATGGTACAACGCGCAAGCATAAGGTACAAGTATGTGAAGCACAAGTTACAATTCTCAAGATATAATTGAAACATGAAAGCATGAGTTCTAAATCATCAAACGTTCACTTAACACACTAATCAACTAATCCAAATCAATCATCATATAAATCTCGGGTCTCATAGCAAAGGGTACTCAAACGTACACTTTGTAACTTTTAAGGCAAAAAATCAAGTATTAAATTAAAAAAGCTGACAAAGTTTTGGGGTATCTAGACTTGGAATCAAGTTATAATTTTTAAACACTATTTAGATAAAAATATTTCCTACAACTCTCGTGTGTAACACCAAGGCCAAAACCTAAGACAAAAAGGTGAACAGAACATCCTAAGCAAAAATAGTTCAGTACTTTTCTCAAGATTTTACCAAACACATGCGTCTGTTGGTTTCAGTTTTGGGGTATCAATCAAGTCCAAAAGAGCCCATTTTTGAGTATGTTCTAATTCAACATATTCCCTACAAGTCTCATGTTTAGCGCTAAGGGTAGTTGTTCGAAACAAGTTAGACTTTTTGGCCATTTTAAAAAGTTGGTTATGTCAGCCTCCAAAATCGAGGCTTTAAGGTCTGATTTTTTTGGCATCAAGTACTTCAATATGTTTTCTATAATGTTCATGTAGACCACTTTGGGAATAGGTCACTAAAAATAGGAGTTTTGGGCTACACAAAAATATGTGACAGAAGTGTCCCTTAAGGGCTTAAACTCAATAGAGAATTTCAAAGGGGTTTTAACCTATCAAAAGTCAATAATCTGTGTTCATTTTGGGTTATAGATAGATATACATGTTATCCACAATGTTCATGTTTTGACCAAAGTTCGGATATCACTTTAAACTAGGGTTTCCAAGTTGGTAGTGTTGACTTGTCGACAAATGATACACTTTGGTAAAATTACAATATCTTGAGTTCTACTTATGAAAATGAGTTGAAACCAACTTTTGGATGAAAGATAACACAAAAATATAAATCTGAACATAAAGAACATGCTTAGATCAATTTTTTACATTGAGTTATGGCATTCCAAAGTTCATGGCAGAAACATTTATGTTCTCAAAAATCAAGTCTCTTAAGGTCCAAGTCTTCTACTTATGTCATATCAAGTTTTTATTCCATTTCTTTGCGTACTTGTATTTTTGACTTTAATATCAAGGCTCCAAAACACTTAGAATTCATCAAACTAAAATATTACAACATACAACAACATCTCATATCACACATAAACATAATAGCCCTAAATTTTCAACTACGACGCCTTTTCAGTTTGATTTCGGTTCTCGATTCTTAGAGTGTTTAAAGGGATGTGTTGGGGGATATTTTAAGGGATATTAGACATAAGGTTTAGAGGTTTTACTTACATATTTGAGAGCTCAAAGGATGATGGTATGGAATGACTTAGCTTTTAGAGAAACACCACTCCTTGATTCCTTTTTCTTCTCCTCCTTCTTTCTCTTTCTTCTCTCTTAAACTTGAGGAATACCTCAAGAACACTCAACCAAGCATTTCTCTCTCTATATGCACGAAAATATGAAGGGAAGAAGAGCGTGTTTGGCTTGTTTTATACAGAGAAGGGTTAGGGAACACAAAAATTAATTTTGAGTACTTTCTTCCCTTTTTCCCTTACATTTCACATGGGTTGATTTGATATGACTTGACATGGTGGAAGTTGTGAGGCATATACATCAGATATGGGGAAGAAAAATACAACTAGGGGGCTGTTTGGGGGACAAAAACCTGACCCCACATCAATCAAGGAATTTTGCATTGGTTTATGTGCCAACCAAGCCTTTCTCTCTCTATATGCACAAAAATATGAAGGGAAGAAGAGGGTGTTTGGCTTGGTTTATAAAGAAATGGGTTAGGGAACACAAAAATTAATTTTGAGTACTTTCTTCCCTTTTTTCCTTACACTTCACATGGGTTGATTTGATATGACTTGACATGGTGCAAGTTGTGAGGCATATACATTAGATATGGGGAAGAGAAATACAGCTAGGGGCTATTTGGGGGGAAAAAACCTGACCCCACATCAATCCCGGGGTTTTGCATTGGTTTGTGTGCCATTTTGTGCAATAAAATGCATTAAATTTTTCTTATTAATTACCCAAAAAAAAGAAAATGCATTAAAAGTTAATTTGATTTATATTTTTGGTATCTTTTGCTATTGAGACATATTATTTTAGTATGTTTATAATAAATATAGTATTCCCATGTATTATCATACTTTCCATAGCAATTGATTAAACAGAAGTAGTTTTTTAATTCAAATTAAATTATTTATATAATATATGACTTTTTGACTTATTTTGAGGTGCATGAACTTCAATAATGATTTGTTTGTTTTTGTTAACCTATAATACTATATTATTATGTCTATTACTTGTTAAACAAGTATTGGTTCATCATAAGGTTTGATTTAATACCTTTCTCATTATTTTAAGTTAAAAATAAAGCAAAAAGCTACTTTTGGCACTCTTCCCAAGGTGGTCGACCACTAAGGGGTAATTTTGTTAATTTTGATATTATTTTGTCCTTTACTACTTAATTGTACTTAAATTCTTGATTTAGAGTATCCACGTGTCAAAATTTAGATTTTTAAGACTTTTTGCTGTACTATGGGTAAAATGGTCATTTACCATATTTATGAGAATTTTTTATTTTTAACTTATTATTTCATAATCTTTACTTCATTTAGAATGTTGGAAGACTCTCTGAGTGTTATGGTTTTATTGCCTGAGTCTTGAACCTTTTTGGGCTTTTTGGGCCGAACTTAGGATTTTTGATTCGAGTTAGAGTTTTGAACCTCTTCCGTATTCTATGGCCTCGTGGACTATCCGTCACTAATACTAGGGTCCGAGCAAGGTCATTACAATTCTACCAGTCTTGACTTCATTATTGACTTAGACTTTTTCCCCCACCCTAATCCAAACATCTCTTCTACTCGAACCCATCCCATAGTTCTCCACCACATGTCCAAACCTTCGAATGCCTTGCTCACACATCAATTTTCCAACTCAAAATCCACTCTCCCTTCAGTCTCTCATACTGAACCCTCTTTCTTTACAATTGTAAACGAAAACCCTTTATGACGACAAGTCATGTCTAATGGAACCTGAAGCCTTCAACCTCCTCTTTCTCATTCAAATATTGTTGCGTGTAAATGGGTTTACCAGATCAAACGTCATGTTGATGAATCCATTGAACAATATAAAGCATGTTTGGTAGCAAAAGGTTTTCATCAACAAGAGGGTTTATACTACTTCGAAACATTCAATCATATGGTTAAACCTACTACAATTTGGACTGTCCTTTCTATTGTTGTTGTCTCTAATGGGTGGTCCATTTGCCAATTGGATGCTCATAATGCATTTCTTGACGAATTCTTAAATGAAGAAGTTTTAATGCATCAACTGCCCAAATTTGTTAATTTGGATCATCCTGACTACGTGTGTAAGCTTCAGCGGTCTCTCTATGGTTTAAAGCAAGTACACCAAGCTTCGTTTTCTCGCCTCACCACTTTCCTATAGTCCCTTAACTTTTATGCCTCTAAATCTGATTCGTTATTACTTATCTATCATCATGAAGGTATTCGTATATATATCTTGATTTACGTTGATGATATTCTCATTACTAACACTTCATTGTTCCATATCTATTGTATTATCTCATCTCTTGGTGAGGAATTTCCCATCAAGGACCTTGGCCTCCTTCCTTATTTTTTAGGGGTTGAGGTTTATTCTCAAACCAACAGACCCTTTATGTCCCAACAAAAATACATCTAGGATATCCTCCACAAATCAGGAATGGTCCATTCAAAGCCTATTTTCACCCCACTCTACACTGCATCAAAGTTGACCACCATAGATGGGTCCCCTTTTATTGATCCATGTCTATATCGACAAATTGTTGGTTCCCTTCAATATCTTCAACTCACAAGGCCTGACATTGCCTTTGATGTCAACAAAGTGTGTCAATATATGCATTCTCCCACAAATGACCATTGGCAAGCAGTGAAACGGATCCTTCGCTATGTAAGGCAGACCTCTTCCTATGTGCTTCTTATTCAAAAATCTATCTCTTCGCAATTGCAAGTGTTCTCTGGTGTTAACTAGGCTGGATGTATAGATGATCACAAATCCAGTGGCGGTTATGCTGTTATTTGGGTACTAATTTACCTTCCAAATTCTTAACGAATTAGAAACCTAAGTATCATGTTCTAAAGCCAGTGATATAAAACCAGTCCTACAGTCAGTGAAGAAAAATCAATATTTTTCAGCTTTCAAGGACAAAAGTGTTCCTTCAAAGCAATCAACGAATCTTATTCATTTTCTACAAGACAGAACTGTAAAAAACTGTTGCCATCTGGCACACAATACTGAGAAGTATTTTCTAAGTCCATAATACTATGCAAGAGCAAGACTTACCAAAAGTGCAATACCACTAAACTCTTTTTCGCTATCTTTAGATCTGAAGGCAACAATAGCTTTTCGAAGCTCCTCATATGCTGGAAACGGAATGGCACCATGAGTAACCTGCTGAAGCAACAGAAAAATAAGTTAACTTAAATGAATATAAAACATAAGATGACTTCTGCAGTACCCAGACAGATTGGTTCCCATAACTTTCGCTACCATGGTTACGAATTACCTACCTACATAGGCTATTGCTGAAATTTCAAATAAGTAGCTTTAGCATGCAATAAGTGGGTTGAATAGCATATCTATGTAAAGCAATCCGATGCATTTTATGACCAATTGTTCGCATCATATAACTACATCTGAAACATTTTATAGGATAAGAAAAATTGTTTGCATAAGCCTAATTGATCCACTGTCCTATTACTGATCCAACAACAAAGTAGCATTACTTTAGATCTAAAGCCAATAACGAAGTAATGTTGCATCTCAAACCATATTACTGATATTTTCTTAAAACATGATTTTTTGGATGCTTCCATCTATTTAACCTGCTTCATGTATATGCTGGAATCATTGACCCCATTGTTAATCACAAGGGGTAAGCACTTCCCACTATTGTTTTGGCAATTTCAGGTTTATAATTCCTGGACACTAACTTGTATGTTTAGCTCAATCTTTTTTTCTTCACTGATCTTCTTCAATTTGGAGATTTTGTGCATTTCGTTAATCTCACTTTTGGACATGTTTATCCAAGTTGATGTCCCTTAAGCTATGATGAAGTAATATCTACCAGTTCTAGATAAGAGAGATAGAATTCTGTTTGCTACTTATTGCGTACCTATTGAGAAAAAATAGGCACTTAAACATCTGTTCTCACCCTATTTTTCTGCTTTGTTTTTCTTTTAGGTTTTTTACTCTTGATTTTTTGTCTTGAGATTTTTGTGAAGGATTTTTTCTAAAAAAAAAAAATTGCTTCAATTAAATTCTACCAGATTAGATTCTTGCTTCTATTTCTGGAAATAGCACATGAAACTGGTTGAAACATAGTATTCCTTGAAATTTCCTCATATTTGAGCGTTTTCAACGAAATTTTAAATAACAACCTGGAAAATATAAACACCATTTAAAATGATCTATTGATTTAGCTTTGCACTACATTGTTGTCCACTCTATTACTATAATTAGTTTGCTTGGAATTGCTTTGATTAAACAAGTGTGGACTGGTTGTTTTGTGGTTGCTTTTTTTTTTTTTTCCTTTCATTTAGTGCTAAGTTGTTTTTTTGGAGTTGGCAAACAAGGTTTTATGCTCAGAGTTGGTTGACTAATTCACACTAATGTTTGATTGTCAAATACAACATTTCTAATAAATTTTATTAATAGATATATTTTTTCAATTTTTATGGTATGAAGAATTTCCATACTATAATTGTCACAAGGCGTTCTCATATTAATATTTGTCCTTTAAAATTATACAAATTTTACCTTGAGTAAAAAAGAACAAGCATCACAACCCGTAAAATCAAATTGAGAATGTTCGCTAAAATTTCTAAACTGGAAAATCCTTGTTCTTTCATCATGCATGCCTTTTTTTTTTTATGTTTTAATATCTCATAATATTTCCACATTCCCTATGAATGTTAGGTCCTATAGAAAGAATATGGTGATAAGACAATGATACTCCATTCTTTAGTCCTTTTCTTTTTCTTTGTATGCCATTCTTATAATATGCTTATTCCAATTGAGGATTATGATACCATGTGCTTAAAAATCTTCATTATTCTTTGAGGCCATGTGAGTATATAATATACATACCATGCAATGTACTGAAATTTAACTAATTTGTTGAGTGGAATTTAATTGGTGGTTGTATTTTGGGATTGCTCTATACTTGAGTGATTAGTTGCTATTTTTTACTAGATAATTTTTTTGAACAATTTTTAATAACTCTAAATTTCATTTTTTTTTTGGGTAGTTGAGTTGGGGAATGGGGCAATGACACCCTAGGGTTCGAACCCTGGGGGGGTATGTGGGGCTTACAAGCTCCGGCCACAGGAGCTGCCACCAACATTCTAAATTTCGTTTTGATGAGCACTTCAAAATCATCAAAAGGTCTAGTTATGTAGATGGACTATTTGGAAACTAGAATTGTTCAAAAGTAATTGAATTGATGTCACATTAAAAATGTTTAGTCAATTGGATATTGGAATGTAAAACCCTGACCTATTTCATTTTTCGACATTTTTCGACGCGTGTTTACTGTTTTCGTTGCAGCATGTTTGTATGCTTTTTTATGCATGTTCAGGTTTAGATATGCATACGGGGTTGGTTCTCAGGACTGTTGGCCGTTGTGGTGCGAATTTTAAAAAAAGATATTTTCGTGGTCTATAAATATCTCGAGTTAGATATTTTCAAAACTTACAAGCTAAGTTATTTTTTTTCTCTCTGTATTCTCTCTAAATTCTCAGGGGCCCGGGGCACAATTTTTGATGATCCAACAGTGGATCTTTGTTATTGGCACGGTGGACTACGCTTTCATCTAGACAAAATTTTATTCTAATGAAATTCAATTTTGCACGTGGATTGAGGCGTCGAGTTTTTGACTCAACGTGGTAGGATCCTAGACTCTCATGTCCTGTAAGGGTGCTACGTGTAATCGTGTGTGTTTTTACCGGTTAAAATGCATGAAAAATTGATTTATGTTTGAAAAAAAATCGGGTTTTGGTTTAAAAAGGGGTTTTGTGTTGCTTTGGTTGGGTGAACCAAGTTTTAAGGCTTTTCGCTTGGTGGTTCTTTATGTGTGTTTTGAAGTATCATAGTGATTGTTTGAGAGTTTTAGGCTTGGAACTCAAAAATAGGAAACATTTGGGATATTCTCGGGCGTCTAGGCGCTCGTGCGCTCGTCTGTCCGCTCGAGCGGACTAACTGTGCATCCGCAGGGTCATTTTCTTTTAGTCATATCTCTCTCATTCGGACTCAGAATTGGGTCGTTCTTATATTCAACTTGAAGCCCCGAAAGTTTTCTTTCCAATGGCACCTCTCTCACCATAAAATTATTTTTGTAGAAAAAGTTATGATCAAAATAGTGAGGGTATGTCAAAATTTCTTAACCATTTTTCACCCATTTTTTGCCGAATGTTTGGAAAAGGGTTTTTTTTAATCCTTGTTGGTCCCTTTTATCAAGTCTCTTGTTTCTTAGGGCATTTTGTTGTTTGGGTTGGTTGTAGGTTTGTGTTGGGTGCGTGTGGGTGTCGTGGGCTTGTGTTGGGCGTGCGTGGGCGTTGTGGGTTTGCGTGGGACGTGAGTGGGTTTCTGCTGGCCATGTTAGGCGTGTGTTGGTCTGGGTTGTGATATGTTTGTGACTAGCTCTCCTCTAGTGGCTCTTTGTCAATAGAATTATGGGGTTCTATTGATTGAAATCATGAAGATGGGTGTTAGTCATTTTTCGTTTCGGTTGGTTGTGGTGGGCCGTGGTGGTTTGTTGTTTGTTGTCGTCCTCGGGGATAACATGGGTTATTTTAGCGTGGCGTTGGTGCGTGAGTGTATGCGTGGCGTTTGTGTATCGTTGGGTGCGGGGCGTGTGAGTCCGTTGTTTGTTTTGAAGATGGGGTTTTGGGGAGAACCGTTTTGTGGGAGGTTTGGAGTTAGCCTTTGGGTGGGTGTGAGATCCAATTTCATTTCTTTTTACGTTATATATCTTTAACATGTTGTTTACCGCTTTGATTGTTATTTAGAACAGCATGTATATGTATACGTGTTATGCGTGTAGGGGTTTCGTTTCGTTTCTTCATTTGATTTTTCACCCAGCGATGATCGCTCGAGTGGTGGTTGAGTGCTCGAGCGGTGGTGTGAAAGTGATGTATGTCGGTAGGGGCCTGCTTGAGCGGTGGTTGAGCGCTTGAGCGGTGTTGGCCTCCGAGTTAAGTTTTGGTTTTCTGCATCGTTGGTTTTCCCGGTGAGTGGACGGGTCGTTCAGGTGAGCGAATGACGGTTGTGTGGCGTCGTTATGTGGTACATCGTGATTATACGTGTTTTTGTGCTGATAGAACTATGGTTAGTTTTATTCTTGCATGTTGAAGGACGGGTATGTGGTCCTATGTGGTTATATGTGATCTTATATAGTAATGGTGTATCTAAGCTCTGATTTTATGTGTGCAAGTGTTGCGCCGGTTAAAACTCTGGTTTTAAAATTGCATATGTGGGTGAATATTGGTCCCTCGGTGAGAGTCCGCAAAGATATATATGTGGGGCAGATATTGGTCCCTCGGTGAGAGTCTGTAAAGATGCATTAGATAGGGCAGATATTGGTCTTATAGTGAAAGTCCGTGAAGATATATGTTAACTCCGGTCGACAATGCATTAGATAGGGCTGATATTTATCCTTCAGTGAAAGCCCGAGAAGATGCGTGCGTTGTGTGTGTTGCACGGGGTGCGTGCGCTGCGTGTGTTGCACTGGTTGCGTGCGTTGCGTGTGTTGCACGAGTTGCGTGCATTGCGTGTGTTGTACACAGGTGGCATGTGTTGCGTTGTGTGGGATGCATGTGTTGAGTTGCATGGGTAGCATGCGTTGTATGGGTTGTACATGTTAGTTCTGGCTAATGATGCATTAGTTGGGGCTGAGGTCCCTCGATGAAAGCTTGAAAAGGTACATGAATTGCATGTAATGCATTACGGGACGAATAAAACCAATTTTACATTATTTTTAAGAATCGTGTGAATCGCGATATAAAATCGTTTTCAAACTGTTATCGAGGCTCTTGTGAGTCAAAAATGGTTCTTATCCTTACTTTTCCGTTTGCTTGTGAAAATTATTTTAAAGGCTCAGTGAGTCAAAAACTGCACATCATTTTCCGATCATGTTTTGCTTATATTGCACGCTTGTCTAGTTTTTGCTGAACTTTGGCTCAGTGCGGGATTTAAAAAATTTTTCTGGTATCGATCATACAGATTGATTTAGAGGTGCCAGAGGAGTGGAAGATTTGTAGTATTCCTTTTTGTTACTTTGAACCATGTATGTTTACATGTTCTTTTAAGATGTTGAAACCGTGTAATGTAAGCTTTTTGGCGTTGGAGCCTTATGTATTGTAAGTTGGTTGGCAATGATATATAATGCATGTATATTTTTATCTAAGATAGGACATGGGGTTGGGTGTTTCTATGGTTGTTTTTGGGTGTTTCACGTGACCCAGAGTTTGGGGCGTGACAGAATGGTATCAGAGCTCTAGGTTCGAATACCTAAGAGCTGTGGAAAGTGGGTGCATCACCATGTGAGGCTGATTGCATGTTCTTGACTGCATGTGTTTAGATGCTTCGATAACATGAACGTGTCAGCATGCTGAGTATGCATGAATGCTATATATATGTGAGCATAGAGGTTGAACCTTAGAATTGATTAGTCTTATCTTTGGGCATTTGGGTTAACAAACTTGGGAGCCTAGTTCAGTTTTCAGGTTTCTCGGGTCAGACAAAATCATATCTGAGCTGTTTTAAAGAAATAAAAAATTACCTAAAAAAAAACTTGGGAGCCAAGTTAGAAACGCGTTTAGCTGATGTGATTTCTAGTAGGGAATCTCAGTAGGTTATCCAAATTGATGCGTCATTCTTATCGTTTCTCCTCGGTATGTGGGGTTTGTTTAGCATGAACCTATGTGACTACGTGTTAGCATGCTTATGTGCTTTAGTGTTTATGTTCATGCGATGTGTTGCATCTTATGTTCTGTCTTTCCTTTTATATAGACGTGATGTTTGTACGGAGAGGGCGAGGCTGTATTCGAGGCTGTGACCATGGGTTTGGAGTTGGTGGTGGACTCCGTGGGTGGTGTATTGAGTTGAAATAGCGGTTAGTGAGGATGTGAGGTTTGGGTGAGTCGTAGATCCCGTATCTTTTGAGATAGTTAGCCGTTGTTTAGGAAACCTGACCTTGCTTGATTATATCGTAGGAATGGTTTAGCTAACCATCTCTTATGCCTATTTCGATTGTGATCGATGATTTGTTTTCTTTTGACCTTGTGCTGAATTTTGGGGACGAAATTCCTTTAAGGGGTAGAGTTGTGATGCCCTGACCCATTTTCTTTTTTGGCAATTTTCGACCCGTGTTTACTGTTTTCGTTGCAGCATGTCTGTATGCATTTTTATGCATATTCGGGTTTAGATATGCATGCGGGCTTGGTTCCCGGGGTTATTGGCCATTGCAGTACGAATTTCATTAAAAAAAAAAAGAAGATATTTTCATGGCCTATAAATATTTTGTGTTAGATATTTTCAAAAGATATTTTCAAAACTTACAAGCTAAGTTTCTTTTTATCTCTCTACATTCTCTCTAACTTCTCGGGGGCACGTGGCTTGATTTTTGATGATCCAAAAGTGGGTCTTTGTTATTGGCACGGTGTGCCACGCGTTCATCTGGATAGAATTTTATTCTGGCAAAGTTCGATTTTGCTCGTGGATCGAAGCATTGAGTTTTTGGCTCAACGTGGTAGGATCTTAAACTCTCATATCTTATAAGGGTGCTACGTGTAATCGTGTGTGTTTTTACCGGTTAAAAATGCATGAAAAATAAATTTATGTTTAAAAAAAATCAAGTTTTGGTTTAAAAAGGAGTTTTGTGTTGTTTCAGTTGGGTGAACTGGGTTTTGAGGCTTTTCGCTTGGTTGTTCTTGATGGTTTGAGTTCGTGTTTGTCCGTGGGTATCAAAAATATGCGAATTGGTAGGTTTATGTGTGTTTTAAAGCATCATAGTGAGTGTTTGAGAGTTTTGGGCTTGGAACTCAAAAATAGGAAAAATCTGGGCTGTTCTCGGGCGTTTGGGCGCTTGAGCGCTCGTCTGTTCGCTCGAGCGGACTGGCTGTGCAGGGCCATTTTTCTTTGATCATATCTCCCTCATTCGGACTCTGAATTAGGTCGTTCTTATACTCAAAATGAAGCCCTGAAAGTCTTCTTTCCAATGACACCTCTCTCACAATAAAAATTTCTCTTTGTAGAAAAAGTTATGATCAAAATAGTGAGGGTATGTCAAAATTTCTTAACCATTTTTCACCCGTTTTTGGCCGAATGTTTGGGAAAGGTTTTTTTTTTGTTGTTTTTTTTATCCTTCTTGGCCCTCTTTATCAAGTCTCTTGTTTCTTGGGGCGTTTTGTTATTTTGGTCAATTGTAAGTTTCTGTTGGGCGCGTGTGGGTGTCGTGGGTTTGCGTGGGACGTGAATGGGTTCGTATTGGCCATGTTGGGCATGTGTTGGTCTGGGTTGTGATGTGTTTGTGACTGGCTCTCCTCTAGTGGCTCTTAGTCAATGGAATTATGGAGTTCTATTGACTGAAATCATGAAGAGGGGTGTTAGTCGTTTTTTGTTTCGGTTGGTTGTGGTGGGTCGTGGTGGATTGTTGTTTGTTATCGTCCTCGGGGATGACGTGGGTTGTTTTAGCGTGGCGTTGGTGCGCGAGTGTGTGTGTGGTGTTTTTGCATCGTTGGGTGCACAGCGTGTGAGTTTATTGTTCGTTTTGAAGACGGGGTTTTAGTGAGAACTATTTTATGGGAGGATTGGAGTTCGCCTTTAGGTGGGTGTGAGACCCAATTTTGTTTCTTTTTATGTTATATATCTTTAACGTGTTGTTTACCACTTTGATTGTTATTTAGAACAACATGTATATGTATACGTGTTATGCATGTGAGGGTTTGATTTTGATTTTTCGTTTAGTTTTTCACCCAGCGATGACCGCTTGAGCAGTGGTTGAGCGCTCGAGCGGTGGTGTGGTAGTGATGTATGTCGGTAGGGGACCGCTCGAGCGATGGTTGAGTGCTCGAGCACTTGAGCAGTGTTGGCCTCCGAGTTAGGTTTTAGTTTTCTACATCATTGATTGTCCCAGTGAGTGGACGGGTTGTTTGGGTGAGCGAATGACGGTTGTGTGGCACGAGATGTCGTAACGGGTTGTGTGGCATCGTTTTTTTTTTGGGTAATTAATTGTGACATAAAGAAAAGAAAGAATTACAAGATTCCAAGGGGCATACCCCAGGTGATTACATGAGATAAGAAAGAAAACCACCTATAACAAAACAAAGCACCCACCCTGCACAAAGCGGGCAAACAAGAAACTAACCCACAGCACACACCGAACAACAGCCCACCACCAGGCTATTGGCAAAAGGAGTAATAGGTCGACCCGGCGCTATTTTTCTTCTTCTTTTTACTATTCCCCCTTACCATCTGATTTTATCTTGAAAGAAGAGGGGGAGAGACTGTACCGCCATCATCTACTGTAAGAGGTTCTTCCACAACCCTATCTTCTGCAGAGGCTACATGTGCCGTGGAAGTAGGGGCATGCTGGCTAGGAGTTGGAGAGCTATCAACAAGAGACGCAACATGACAAACACTGACTTTCTCCTTGCTGGGACCCTTCTCCTGAGTAACCTCACACAATTGATCTTGAGGGGGGGAAGTACCCAAATTTTCCAAGAAAGGGGCATCCGAAACCACCCCTCTACCCTTCCCAATGGAAGTCCAAATACCGTGATCCTCAAGGTTGTCACCTTTAGCCATTGTTAGAATAGATACATCATCGCCTGGGATCGGATTAGTCCATTTGCACTTGCTACTATCATGACCGAAAGCATAACAAGTTGAACAAATATCGAGATGACCTTGGAACTCCACACATATAGCGACCGATTCACCTTCACATCGAATGATAATCTCATGCTTCAAAGGAATAGCTGCATCTATTTCAACACATACTCGAGCATAGGAAATACGATGTTTAGATTCCGTAACCCGATCCAAGAACAACGACACTCCCAATAAACTAGCAATTCTACTTAAGCACTGCGAATTCTAGAATTCTAACGGCAAATCATGGAGCTTGACCCACACCGGAATCTTAGCCATGGCCTCCTTAGTTAACCTTAAGCAACGCCGCCACTGTTTAAGAATAAGGAGCTTACTTGAGAAGTGCCAAGGGCCGTGTTCTAACACACTTTCCATAGCCTCCCTACTCGAAAATTTGAAGAAGTAAAAACCTTTGTCATTTCCAAATACTTCGGTTAAACCATCTTGACTCCATAAAGTCCTGGCAGTTGCCCTTACCAATGCAAAGGCCAAATTGGCATCGAGGAAGTAACCTACGAGGCATGACTCCTATTCTTTATCATCAATCAACTCACTACCAATCTCAACCGAAGCATCCTACTCATGGTCCCCTACAGTAACATACTCAAGACAGGTACGAGAGGATCTACGACTTGTCAACAATGATGCGCAGTTCCTATCCAGCAGTGGGTTAGGCTTTTTATCAAACACTGCCTGTGCAGGCTTATGCACACCTACATCTCTGTACATTGCTAAGATTTCTGACCAGCCGACCTCTTCCTGATTGGGTGCCACGGCCATGGAAGCCACCACTGTTCCCTGGATTAGACACCATTTCAACAACAGGAGAAAAAATAGGAGCTAACCCGAACCCTTGCCTATGCTTAACCACCTCAGAAGACCTATTAGAGTTGCCCATCCTCATATCCCTATCACACGGATCCATATCATAGGGTTCCAAGAGGTTCGTACCTAGAGGATGTATTACCTTCGCTGTGTGTGCACCATAAAGCTGAGCTTCAATATCATCAATACGACCCAAACTGAGAGGGTTGAGACTGCTCCTTGCACGGTTCAGCGCCTCTAAAGCCACCTTCTCAAAATGACCAGTGGGTTCGATGACCCCAACGAGAACGGGAACCGTTCATAACTCATCATCCATAGGCGGATCCATCATTGTATCCATAGATTCAAGAACACTAAATTGATTTGGGCTCTCTATCACAGGGTCAATTTCAGCAGGAGAGGGAGACACCGGAAGCTCTGTTGGAATAAGCTCTTGTAACCGTTGTATTTTCACACTAATGGCTGCATAACTTTCCTCTAGAAACGGCTGGAGACCTGATCTAACAAATTGTTCTTCCTTCTCAATCAATTCGTCGACACTGGATAGAATAGCTTGGAACTGTCTAATAATCGGTGACTGTTCATCACCGAAGCTATCATCATCCCCTTTCATTCCAATTTCAGAACCATCAGTACCAGAAAGAACACTTAACTGATTTGGAGTTTCCATTTCACCTGAGTTCAGTGTGAAATGAAACCCCCAGATTGCACCGTAATTCGCACCAAATTTCTCACATAGCTACAGTACCCAAATTTCTCACATAGCCATCAGCCCTTGTCTGTGTACCGACATTGTAAAAATTGTGTGGCGTTGTTATGTGGTACATCATGGTTATATACGTGTTTCTGTGCTTATAGAATTATAGTTAGTTTGATTCTTGCATGTTGAAGGATGGGTATGTGGTCCTATGTGGTTATATGTGATCTTATGCAGTCATGGTGTATCTAAGCTCAGATTTTATGTGTGCATGTGTTGCGCCGGTTAAAACTCTGGTTTTAAAATTGCATATGTGGGGCGAATATTGGTCCCTCAGTGAGAGTCCGTAAAGATGCATTAGATAGGGCGGATATTGGTCTTACGGTGAAAGTCCGTAAAGATATATGTTGACTCTGGTCGACAATGCATTAGATAGGGCGAATATTGGTCCTTCGGTGAAAGCCCGAGAAGATGCATGTGTTATGTGTGTTGCACGGGGTGCGTGCGTTGTGTGTTGCATGGGTTGCGTGCGTTGCGTATGTTACACAGGTTGCATGCACGGGTGGCATGTGTTGCATTGTGTGGGATGCATGTGTTGAGTTGCATAGGTAGCATGCGTTGCATGGATTGTACAAGTTAGCTCTAGCTAACGATGCATTAGTTGGGGCTGAGGTCCCTCGGTGAAAGCCCGAGAAGGTACATGGATTGTATGTAATGCAATGCGGGAAAGATAAAACCAATATCAAATTATTTTTAAGACTCGTGTGAATCAAGATATAAAATCATTTTCAAGGCTCTTATGAGTCAAAAATGGTTCTTATCCTTACTTTCCCGTTTGCTTGTGAAAATTGTTTTAAAGTCTTGAAAGTGAATCAAAAACTGCACATTGTTTTCTGTGCATGTTTTGCTTATATTGCATGCTTGTCTAGTTTTTGCTGAGGTTTGGCTCATGGTGTGGGATTTTAAATATTTTTCAGGAACCGGTCGTACAGATTGATTTGGAGGTGCCTAAGGGGTGAAAGATTTGTAGTCTTCCTTTTTGTTTCTTCAAACCATGTATGTTTACATGTTCTTTTACGGTGTTTGAACTGTGTAATGTAAGCTTTTTGGTGTTGGAGCCTTATGTATTGTAAGCTGGTTGGCGATGATATACAATGCATGTGTGTTTTTATCAGAGAGTGAACATCGGATTGGGTGTTTGTATGGTTGTTTTTGGGTGTTTCACGTGACCCGGAGTTTGGGACGTGACATGAAAATTGCTCTATTTTTTTTATAAGTTCACTTACTAAATTAGATGGACCTTATGTGAAGAGAAAACAAATTTTTGGAAGAGCCTGTTGTGAACACTTCACTTCAACATGTTCCTCTTGATGGGGGGTCTAGATTTTTTTTAAAAAATAATAAATTGTTGCATATCAAGGCACGTGGATATTAGGGTACGACTAAAATTAGATACAAACAACAGGTTAACTTGGGCTTTGATACATTATGATTCCTTCGTGAGACCCACCATAAAAGCCATAAGATCAAATTTGGTTATTTGGTTTTTCTGAACTTGCTTGATTTTGTTGTATCCATCATCTTTTTTGAAAACCCGATCTCTATTGTTGCGTTTCATCATTTTTTTTTACTTACAAGCTAGCCATTGCATT
Source organism: Heliamphora ciliata (assembly GCA_032360265.1). Taxonomy (NCBI): domain Eukaryota; kingdom Viridiplantae; phylum Streptophyta; class Magnoliopsida; order Ericales; family Sarraceniaceae; genus Heliamphora; species Heliamphora ciliata. Next base: position 50,875 of record JAUMHN010056280.1, read on the forward strand.
TTGAGTGGACCGGAGGAGTGGCAAGTTTTCTTTAATTTGGTTTAACAAACTTAGTATTTTTGAAATAAAGACCAATATTTTTTGTATTTGATCATGCGTATGCAGTCATTTTCTTTGTTATCTTTTTTTATGTATTAATACAACTTTTACTGAATTTTTTTCCCAACAAATTGCTATTTAGAAAGCTTTTTGAATTTTAATCTAATGTGCTTGGCATATATAGTTTGGTTTTTTGTTTGAGTCTAATTGTGTTGGGAGTACCGGTAGGCACTCTTAAATGGGGCTTTTTTATTTTTCAACCATGTAAGATTTATTATATATATAAATTGGTTTCGATAAATTACTCAATTACGTAATGTTAAAATTATGAAAAGATGAGACCTTCCAAACCCACCACAAGCTTTCAAAAGACTTTAAAAATGCAAAATCAATGTCATCATTGGTAAATAAAATTGGTGGGAGGATTGTTAGTTCCATCAAATGAGTTTGGTGGAAACCTCTTTGGGCAAAACAATATTCATGTACTGGTTTGGAACTTCAATTTTGTTTTAGTTTTTTTTTTCAAGTATTAATTGATTTTTAAACTTTGTTATAGTTTTAGATTTGTTTTAGGTATGAATTGTTTTAAACTTTCCACAACTGAGATCAAATGAAAATGAATGAAATTGAATCAGTTGCTGCATAATCCTAGCGATTAAATATTTAGAAGTATTTATTTTATTTTATGGTACAGATTTGCAATTTTTTTTGGTTAGAGCATTATCCAAAAAACTTTTTCAGTTGTTTGACACCAAAATAGTACTCCATAAGTTGTGATTTTCGGTGCACTTTTTTGCTTTTAGGAGGAGCAATGTAAGGACTTGATACCTGTTTATTTTGTTCCTTCATATTTTCAGTAAGAGAAAAGACGGAACCAAATTTGGACGAGGGTGTTATAAAATTTTATTCGTAAACGGTTAAAAATGAATAATGTGTGAAAGTGAAATTGAGGT
>JAUMHN010056281.1:0-27419 GCA_032360265.1 Heliamphora ciliata
CCATGCAAGGGAATTTTGGTTATTTTTGTTGTTATTTTATATTTTATTAATTAATTGTACATAAATATCTGATTTTGAGTGTCCATGTGTCAAATTTTAGATTTTTGAAACTTTTTGCTGTACTATGGGCAAAATGGTCATTTTACCCTAGTTATGGGAATTTTTGATTTTTAATTTAATATTTTATGTTATTTAGTTAATTTAAGCTATAACGAGACTTTTCTAAGTGTTAGGGCCTTGCCTCAGAGTATTTGGTCTCTTTTAGGGTTTTCAAGTAAAATTAGGGTTTTGGGTTACTTAGGGTCTGTTCCTTGTTCATGTAACGACTTAGGTCATTATCATCTATCCATCGCTAATACTAGGGTTTGAGCCGGGTTACTACATAGATGAAGAACCTTTTTCAGTTACATGCACAAAACCTGGCTTCCTAAGAACACCCTCGGCTATTAAAGTTCTTTAAGAAGTTTTGCCAATAAAAAGCTGAGCTTATTCATGGTATAGTTTAGGCATAACTGCTTAAAGTTACCAGGCAGTGACTAGAATATTATATCGACCTGGGTTTTTTTGTCAATTTCAGCTCTTAGGATCTCCAGTTCATTCAAAAGACTAATCATCTTCAAAACATGATCCCTAACTGGGGTGCCTTCAGTCATGCTTGTATTCATAAGAGATTTCATGGTCACCTACCTAGCAGCACAATTTTGATCCTCAAATATTTCTTTGAGGTTCATAATCATGTCATAGGTACTGAGCATAGACTGATGTTGGTGCTGCAAAACATTTGACATGGAAGCCAAAATGTAACAGCGAGCCATCTGATCAGCTTTCTGCCACTTCTGATGGGCCCAAGTTTCTTGTTCGATTGCTCCCTTCTCAGGTACTGGTAGACAAATCTTAGTTAATACAAATTTATAGTTTTCATCAGTAAAGACAATATCTAAATTTGTTTTTCAGTCTACGTAGTTTGGTCCCGTTAGTTTGTTTTCTTTGAGTATTAACGCGAGTAGATTGAAAGCCATTTTAATCTTGAGAATCACATAATTAAAAATAATCGTTAATTATAATGAGAAAAATTTTGAATTTATTTGAAAATTGATTTCCTCTACCATTTAAAAAAAATTCGCCAACAGCTTGGTACCCTGGGAATAGCATGCCTTGATGGGTGGGCGTCTACTATCCATCGTTTGTCCAGACAGGCTAATTTCTATTAATTTTATTATCTAAGCAACTGACCCTGCCAAGTAAAATTAAATAGCTGATATAATTTCGGTCTATTAAATAATAGCAGTGACTCAGATGGAGAAGATACTATTATTTATAGCTAAGTATTAACTACCACCTAATCCCGAATCAATCGGTTCGCAGTGAACGATTTAGATGGAGAAGTGATCCACACTAACAATTATCTACAATTATCTCTATAGAAGGTTCGTATTGGTGATAGCGCAATTAATTCTGTCTGATGGGGAGGAAGGCCTTACTGTCAATACGTAGAATTAATTACATTGCCTACAAACTAGTGATGGAGACCGTGAAATTTATTCACAAATAAATTTCCTCTCCTACTTAGATTTTTAAAATATTTTTGAGGGTTATAAAAAATTCGTTTATTAAAATAAATTTATTAATTTCAAAAATCACACGATCCGAAAGATTCAAAAACATCTTTTTATGTACACGATCCAAAATATTCTAATTTGTCAAACCATGTTTCGTGTTTTAATGCGTAACAAATAAAATCACTGATGAATGCACAGTTTTCATTTAGCTTTATAGCTAAGGTACGGATTAAAAACATTTAAATATTTTTTTATTTAATTAATCCAAATCCTGGAATTAATATTCATATTTTTCTCAAGTTATCCAATTTAACAAAAAATAATCTTAAACTTGTTATTTTGTAAAAATTAAAATATCTAAAAATTTTCTATTTAAGTTAAAAACTTTTAATTAAAAAAAACTTAATTTTATTTTTCTTTACAAAATTTTAATTAAAATCAAATTTTCTAAAGTAATTAAATTAACAGGAATATATAAAATAAATATACATCATCAACGCAGTTTAAAATAATATAAATGCAAGATATGTATATATTTTAATTTTATGATCGAACAGAAACTCTGATAAGTTTCAGTTTCCTATTAAAAGATAAACTATAATATTTCAATCATTTTCTGAATCAGCTTCCTACATCCAAGTTACATTAGGATATCTCGATATGCAGTGTTATACATATACAACACTCTCAAGCCTCAAACATAACAAAAAAGACGAGTAAAATAGCCCTGAACCACCAGCACCACCGCCGGCCAACCAGCGCCGCCAGTGCCGCTGCACACCGCCGGTTTAGGCAGCTTTTGCCGCCTATCTCGAATTCCATTCTTCATGCCATTTTTTTTTTAAAAATAACTCTCGAAAAATACTAATTTTTGTAAAAATCCCGATTCGAAAATAGCTCAAAAAATAAGATTTCGATGACCGCCGTAAATAGCCCGTTGCACAACCTGCGCCGCCGCCTCCTTGTCGCCGTCCATTTGGGCTTTTCCCGTAGTGATTTGGCCCCCATTTTTCATTACTTTTGGACTATTTTTAAGAAATGTTTACTGCTATTTTATGTCTAAAAAATTGCTCAAAATTAGTTCCAAAAACATCGCAAAAACTATAAAAAAAAGTCCGAATTGCTGCTAAAAATCGCTGCCGCCGGTGCTACTTTTGCCACCAGTTTTTGCTGGTTTTTGGACTATTTTGTTGCTGTTTTTTAATATGAAAAATCTGCAAAAAATTTATTGGATAAACCTGTTTCAAAACCATTGAAAAACCACCGTGATCCGTGACCCGAAACACCCGAAACCACTGTCGGTGCCGCTAAATATGCCACCGCCTATTTTTCGTGTTCCTGGATATTCAAACTTGTACTTAAATATTCTAAATAATATTTAAAAACTAATAAAAATTGTTACATTAAAAATCTATGTCCCGTAGTCTCATAATCGAACTAAAAAAGTCTAAACTATCACGATCAACTCTCGCGATTAAAAATTAATTAAATCATCATTTAAACTATTCAATCAAAGATGAATATAACGATGAACATAAAATCGGGATTACAACACCTGTAAAACAAAATTAGCAGAGTTCTAAATTTACTCAGCCCATCAATAAATCCTAAACATAAATCAAAACAGCTCTTATACTAATTGTTAGAGGTAAACTGTTAAGATCATTGATTCGTAAACGATTTTTTGAAAAATAAAAACTAGACGGACAATTGCCGAAACAGGTTCAAGATAAATTTTTTTTAATGTCGAACGATAAAAAATGAACTTGTGCCACCACAGTTAATTCAGATGAATACCTTTTGGTTTATTCCTCAACTACGAATTTTAATTTTTCGAGTTCAAACTCCCGTAAGACCTTCTACTGTATTCCTGATGTGATTCCCGAACGTAGTATGGGCTACGAACCTCCGAGAACTGAAATTAGAAGAACTTGGACAACATTAGGCTTAAAAGACAACTTATAATTTTGGTTCAGCCTACTCGTATATTTATAGGGTTACAGCAGGGACCTATGGAGTAATTATGACATAAATTTCTAGTGTAACCTAGATACCCATCCAGCGCTTTCTGTAATTATGAAAACCTTGCAGGATTTCTTCAATTTTCATAAAACACTAAATTATAGTTCATATCACTAAAGAACTGTAATTGCACTCTTAGCCACATTCTCAAGACTAATTTGTATTGAGCTCCTGTTATTGAATACTTAATTCATCTCCCCACATTAAGATTTTCGATACTCGCCAACTAAATTTAATTACTGACAATTTAATTTAATCGGCATCTTTAAAAATCCTTAAACATTTTCGTTTAATTTATTTGACTGCCAGATAATCAAATCCACCTACAGGATTTAGCCCGGTCAAAACTTATAAGCTTCCTTAAGCGGGTATCGTCAATCCCAAACAACCAAGATATGGATTCTGTCAGTAATTAATATTCACCATATAATTATTACCGCTATCCAACTCACCGGAATTATAGACTCATAAAAGATCGCACTCTTTAATGAATCAAAACAACAATATTAAAAATACACAAATAATAATTATTTTAGGATTAAGAATATAAACACTTATAATAATAATAGGGTGTAAATTAATTTATATAGTCAGTATAAAATTAATTACCCCAATGTGGTCCTATTCAATGCACACAAAGTGTAGTAGCACAGCGAGTCGTAACAATAGACGATCCTATTATCTGTTCCATATACCAAGACAGACCTACTAAAATTTTGTGCAATAGTCGTACCTATAGTTTGTCCATTTTCATCTAAACTGTGAACCAAACTTATATTCTGCTAGAACCTATAATCTAGTTTTCTGTATGCAAACCATGTTCTACACACTAGATTAAATACTGTATAGAATAAAGGAAACCATGCAAAATATTAAAGAAATAATACTGCATATATTGTTTATTAAGATTCTCATAAAATGAAAAAATATATTTATTAAAATTAAATTAAATAGTAAAAGCAAAAATAAATCTATGATTTTTAGTATACAACCCTGACATTGTTCTCGATTATTAGTCAAATGATAGGTCACCCAATCTACGCAGTTTTACGGTCTTTCACCAAGGAGCCATTCAAACCCAACTTAAACGATCCTTGGATCAAAATCGGTCCTTTTTATTTCATCAAAGCAATATTCCAAATTCGAGTCCAACCCAAGAATGGTTCCTCTCGTCAATAGCCAAAACGAATAGGGTTAACAACATATATATATATATATATATATATATATATATATATATATCCTAAGTCATCAAATTCGCATATCTTAGTTTTAATTAGCCTAAAATCCCAAGTATTCATTCCATGATTCTACTTACCATCAAATTTATGGTATTTATACAGGTTAATGGGTTCTCACAACTCCAAAATTTTCAAATCATTTACCAATTTCATCATTTGGACTTTTAACCCAAAAACTCCTAATTTTTGTGGGTTTTACCCAACTCGAACCCTTGTTTTCAAATTCGCAAAAGTTGTGGGTCTCCAACAAATACCTGGTAATAGATTTCTCACAAATCAACCATAAACCCAAGATTTAACATACTTTAACTTCAAATCCTAGTCTAGGGTGCCAAAAACACAAATTTCATGATCTCATGTATATATAATCAAATATACAACCCATATTAAACAAATATTCAAGAATAGTTATAGATCATACCTCTTAGGTGTTCAAACAACAAGATCCAAACTCCTAGCAAGCTCTAAAAAAGAAAAACACCAACCGATCAATGAAAAGGAAGATCTTGTTGCTTAGAACGAACCTCCAACACTTGACAACCAAGACGGGAGCACGGGACGATCTCCAAGGAGGGTGGGAGAGCTCAATGGAGCACCAAATCCAAACCTAGGGCTTAGGTTTTCAATTTAGAGAGAGAGAGAGAGAGAGAGAGAGAGGTATGGGAGAAATGAGACCAAACACCCCAATCCCGACATTTAAAAACCCCAATGGTATAGACCACTCGATCGGTCTCGGGCCCACTCGAGCGATCCCTCGCTGGAAGGCACACCGAAGTAAGGAAACTTATATATGAACCTAATTTTGTTTTGACGCCCCTAAAGCACCTTGTGCATTCCCTCCCTAAGGGCAATCCTAGCGCATATGGCCTACTTGGCTACACTAATAACAAGATTGCAAGGCCTTCCCCTGAATCTGACTCTACTGCTGCCCTTGCTATGGGCACTCTCTAATGCGATGCCCTGGGTGCTTGCAGAAGAAGCAAGTCAATTCTCGGCGTTCCAAACTTCCTAACGAGCCTATCGATAGTACGGGTGCCCATCATTACTGCGGTTGGGACCCTATAGGATAAGAACTCGCTCCCCTTGATTTATGCCTTTTTAACTGGCGCACTTTTGACTGCGTGCTAGAACCCCCTTGATTCGAATTACTCTCTCTGATCTTTCAGCTCTCGGCCTTAGCGTTCTCAATTCAAATGGCAGCCTTCGCCAACTCAGTATAAACTCAGAAGCCTAAAGCTGCAATCCTATCCTTAATGGCAGGCCAAAGACCCCGCTCAAACCGCTTGGTGTGCAAGTCTTCCATTGCCACCATCTTTGGTACGAACCGTGATAGATTCGCGAACTTGGCCTCGTACTGGACCACTGACAGGGTACCCTGGATGAGGGAAAGAAACTCATCACGGTAGGAATTTCTCGACGACCTTTGGAAATACTTCTCCAGGAAGACCCTAGTGACGGCGGCCCATGTGCCCTCTACAGTAGTCTTGGCAAACATTCACCACTCTCTCACGTCTTCTTGAAGTTGGAATGCCGCCAACTTTACTCGCAACTCATGCTCCACGATCTCTAGTGTCACACCAAAAACCCAGGTCATGCGAACCACCCAAGAAATCCAAAAATAAATCCAAGAAGTAAGTAAACTCTTAAATCCTTCTCCACTCACTCAACTCAAATCCTCTTCCACCATTCTTAAAGATAAAATCAAGAACAAGATTCAAATCAAGTCAATAAAAATGCTAAGAGTAGGATTTGGGACTGTTTTGATATTCTTCATCATGTTTGTGCTATTGTATGTGATTCTTATTTGAAACTCATGTTTCTATTTTACAAGTTTGGCTACGGGAGAAATTTTTTTTATTTTATTTGATGTATTAAATCATGCATGCAAAGAATAAGACCAAATCGATGCCAAGCAAGAGGTTAGAAGATAAAGTAGTCAGTTAATCTAAAGTTTCTAAAATTTTTGCTTGTTGAACCTCTCATTGAAAAATCATAATTAAATCTAAAGAAATATCATAAGGTCAAATTTTATGTCTAGAGTTAGATTTTGAAGTTATCTTTCAAATAAAATTATTTTGAACTGATTTGAACTTATAAATCTTGAGTTATGAATTTTCAATCCAAACATGTCAAATTTGCACCTGTTGCACAAGCAAACACCCAAATTTAAAATGTGACCTAAGTTTTGATCCCTTCACGAAAGTTATAGATAACATATTTTTCTACCTATACTCCAAAAATGAGCATGCTTGGTTGAGCTTTGGTTATCAAAAGCCCTCTACAATTTGTTGTCCTCGTTCAGTAATTTAAGACCAAATATATCCAACTGTTTTGTGAGACCCAAAACTAATATTTTTAGTACATAAATCAAAATGTGTTCTTCATGAGATGTTTACTAGACTTCAAGACCTAGTTGCTATTAAAAATTAAAAAATAAAAGTGTTACTTTGATTCCCCAAATAATTTTTTATGCTCTCTATTTTTAATGTTGAAAATCACCACCTTAGAGTTTTAAAATGCTCACTTGACACATTGTGTTAGGAGGGCAAAATCTTGAATAGTTTCTTAAGAACGCCACCAAGCATCCTTCATGAGAGTTTTAGGGAACATCTTAAAATATAACATATTAAAAAATTAAGAATTTGGAAACTGATTTAATACCCCAAATGTATTTTTTTTTTGCTCTATATGCAACATGTTTTATCTAAAGCTTAGGAATAATTGGAATTCAAGTGGGTATTCTTCATAAACTTGTTCAGCACCTTTTAAACTATTTTGGGACCAAAAATCAAAAATTAATTTAAAATCTAAGTGCCTCAAATGCTTTATGCAAATGCTGTTTAAATTTCTAAATTTTAAACATATGAAAAATGACACGATGTAAGAGTTTACTCATTATCATGAATTCAACTTTTAGCTTATGATGGAACGTATGCTTAAAGTAGTTGTATCACATGCTTAAAGTAGTTGTACCTTATGCTTCGAATTGGTTATACCACGAGCATTACAATAGTTGCACTTAGGGCATCTTGATGGTCACACCTTGTATATTGTGAGTTGTACTTTGTGTATGGTTATGTTGTACCTCAATCATGTTTGTTGGGTGCGTCCTTTGAATCAGTTGCTCCATTGAGTTATGGTTATGTTATTGGAGGAGGTGTTAACATGAGTAAACTGGATAATTCGGAGAGAGTCAAATTCGGCGGGCCTAATCGCAATGTGGCTATAATTCGATGAGACCCCAAATATGGTGGACATAAATCCCATTGCCATGGTGTTCTATTGGAAATGGAGCATTTCTTGAAAATTCTTGATTATTATCATAGACTTTGGATTGGCACCGATGGCGAAGACATCATGGGTTTTAAGGTGGGAGCGTTTGATTACCGTGTTAGCACTGGAACCCACGTTGTTGTGATTGAATAAAATAGTTGTTGTTACACCCTCTCTCCAGGGTGCAAAAACCAAAATTTAGAACGGACAAAAAGGTATCTACGCAAATCAAACTAGATATATTTATTTACAAATACAAAAGTATTATATATTTTTAGGGATACAATATTCCAACCACTCAAATTGGATTTGATAAAAGTTTCATATTTCTTAACCTTGTAATATAACAACCTCTAACTAACGACTGTGGTGGACCAACCTCTAGCTATACCTATGATCTGCAACAACAAAGATTACATGAGAGTACACTTAGTATTATGATGAACAAAATAGAAAACAGTCATTCTATTTAGAAATACTAAAACTTTGTGCTTTCCACAAGAGACGTAAAATACAGCATTTGTCTATCACAAAATCTCATAAATAACATTCTCAATCTTTTCAAAAGTATCTTTGAAGCTTAACAGCCCCAAGTAATTGAATCCACTGTCTCATATCGAAACGTAAAGTTTTTGGCATAACAGTTATAATTCAAAATAACAATGTCTCATTCACAATCCATACCCAATAGTGTTCAAGTGATCGTCAACCTCACGACCAGAAGTTTCGACAGTATCGTAACCTTAATTCTCAATGCACGGATAGTAACGTGATAGAATGAGGGCCACTCTCCACCAAACACGAGTGGTATGTGCTATAACCCGAGAAAGCTCGAAAACCTTTAAGGTAAAAACCCCGGCTCAACAGAAAACCTTCTCTTTAGGAAAAAACAAAACCCATAGTTGGGTAACCTCCGTCATAACGAGATATAAAGAGCCGAAAATTTTTATAACTTGACACTTTGGAACATCTCAAAATATTTTCAAAACTTTTCTTTCATACACAAACTTTTCAGAAAGTACAGATAGCATATTTGAAAATATCACAGCATTTGAATATAAAAAGAACATGCTATCACCAATTTTCATACCTCAAAACATGGATAGAAAGCAAGTTTAAAGCATAATTTATGTTTTGCAGTTCAAAATAATACTAAGCACTCTCACCTTATTTTAAATTACTCCTTTGTCTACGATCTATTTTATAAACCTCTGGTGACAAGATCTTTGTGCCTAACAAGAAATCACCCCATATATAAGCGTGAAATACTATATCTGGATTACTTCGTACGTTAATGTCTCCTAAAACTTAATTATGCTCTAACATTTCTTTCTTTTAATACTAATACTTTTAATATAGACGTTTAGGTAAAAGATATTTTACTTAACAAATTCTAAATCTAAAAATAAAAATGCTAGTTTCAGTACGATTTTCATAATTTTGATTTTCCTTTTTTTTAAAAGAAATCTTTTCATCTATTCTTCTCACTTAAACTAAAAGAATATTTTATTTTAATCTTTTTAAATGGAGATTACAGCTAGCACTTACGTGTGTATATATATATAATAGAATTTTTTATTTTAATTCCCTAATATCTAACATTTCTATATTTATATAAAAATTAAGCTTAACTTTTTGATTTAAAAACTTGATTTCTTGTAAAACAACTCTTATAACCCAATTTTATTTTATTTTTAAAAACTAAAACTTCTTTTTTAAAACAACTCTTTAGAACTTCTAACTAAATTTAAAATTTTGATTTTCATAAAAATTAATTAAAAGTGCAAATCATGGAAAAATATTAAAAATCAACGAATTTTATTAGATTAAATTTTCTTAAAGTTTCTTTTAAAACTTCACTAGAACTTGTAAATTTCTTTTATAACCTTTTTATTTTAAAATTTCATTTATTTCCTAATATATAAAAATATAAACTTTTATGAAACTATTATAATTTTATTTTGATTTTTTATAATTTATTTTTGTTCTAAAAGAATGAAAAATTTTCAAAAAAGAAAAATGAAATCAAACAAACAAAGCACTTAAAGAATTCTTACATGAATAGTGAACCAAAGGTGTGGGTTGTGGAAGATTTTTTGGTTTTTTTGTCAAACTTCGGCAGCTCCATTTGGTTAATCTAAACATCGGTTTTAACTGTCGTTTGCGGCGATGCAAATGTGGCTGCGAGGTGGTTCTAGCTAAGCTTACGGTGGCAGAAATGGTGCATTGAGGTGGCGGTGGTAGGTGGTCGAAGTTGGTTTGGAGAAATTGTTTTGTGGCAGAGCCGCGGAGGTGGTTAGTGGTCGTTGTTGGTGTTGTTGGTGGCCAGTTGTTGGGTAGAAGGGAGAGAGAGCATGAAATCGACAGGAAGATCAGAGAGGAATCAGTAGAGAGAGAAAGAGATAGAAGGACTGCCTGCAGTTGGTGGTGGCTCAGGTGGCGACGCTGGCGGCTGATTTCGACGGTGATGGCGTGGCCCGGCAGCGTTGGTGGTGGAGGTATAGCACTGGGGCGCGGCGATGGGCGCCGGGCGCCGGGCGTAGTTATTTCTTCTTCACTGTTCTCTCTATTTTTGTTTCCCTCCGCTGTCCGATCCTCTGATGGAGAAGATTAGTCGCCTTGAATGGGCAGTTAATAAGTTAAATTGGGACAAGTATGATGTTACAAATCTTGAGAATCTCTCCCTATACCCCTCAAGTGCTCTCCGCCTCTAAGAGCATCTAAGGGGTGCTCTCAGGTGCTTAGACCTTTTCTTTCATATTGGTTTCTTTTTCTTTTGTTATTATATGAGGATAGAATTTACTAAATATAGGTGGTGTCATATTCTCCACCTAAGTGGCTTAGAAATGGGATTTATCCTTTCCACCGAACAAGTATTATGATAGGAATTATGTATTAGTAATTTGCCGGGTTGGTGCCACGTGTCTTGGTTCTACAAAATTTTTACCGTATTAATTTTTCGATGTAAAATTTTGTTCTCGTAAAAATTCTCAAAAATTAACATAAATTTTTAATGTTATTTTATGAATTATCGTATAGACAAATTTCTAGAAAGAATTCTCAAACTAGGTGTTTCGTTATCTTATAATTATTGCTATTTTATGAAATTTGATTTTAAATTCTGATTTTAAATTTATTTATAGGATTTTGTCATAAATTTCATTTCACGTGCTTTTTCTAATTTATTATTTATTTTTCATTATATTTAGTTGCCAAATTTTACATCCTCCCCACCTTTAGGAATTTTGGTCCTCCAAACTTAACTCAGGTTAGGTTGAAAATTGTCGCACTTTACATGAATATCTCTGAGTATTTGTGTCTCATGTCAATCTTCTTTTATCATGTACCTTCTCCTCTTGAATGGTTTTTTCACAATACTTTGACTTATACCCACAAGTGGTCGTGTTAAGACATGTGACGGGTCGGTGACGTATTTTCTTAACGTTGACACATGGGAGACATTGTGAATCTGGGCAAACTCAGATGTTAGGGCCGAACGGTATGCTACAAATCCCAATTTTTCTAGAATCTCAAAAAGTCTGACGTAGCAGGGATTCAGCTTTCCTTTCTGGCTAAAATAGACAATACCCTCTGTGAAAGGTATTTTCAAAATGCCAAGCCGCCATTCCTATAATTGTAGTTCCCGGTGTCTTGCATCAGCGTAGCTTTCCTGTTGGCTTTAGGTGATTTTGAGATGCTTTTGGACTTAGCGATTCTTATCGAATGATTCTTGGACAAGTTTTAGGCCCATGAGATGACTCTCTTTTGTTTTTTTCTTCTAGCAAACTAGTGTTCTTTTTCTTTTCTTTTATATTGCATTTAATTACCCCAAAAAAAACTAGTGTCCTACATTCTTGTCCACAGAGCGCTTCAAATGGTTCCATTTCGATGCTGGCTTGGAAGCTGTTGTTATATGAAAATTGTATCAGTGGTAAGTGTTTTTCCTGGTTCTTTTAGAAGTTTATGGCACAAGCTCTGAGCATTCATTTCATTGCTAGTTGCTAGATGTTTTGGGCAGTTTCTCGAATGAACTTCGATCTCATAAGGTGGTTTTTTCTGGTATTCATCCAGCAACGGAGGCTCAATTATTTCATCTGTGGAGCTCTTACGAGATGTGTTTAGTTATACAACGGAGATATCCTCAATGATTTTTCTTTAAGGGGTCTTCGGGTTCAACCTATACACAACATCACGGAAGGTCACATTGCCATATCTCTCTTTGGACAGACTACTCTATATTCGTAGGTTGGGATATCAATACATTATGCTTCTAAAGGTTCCAATATTCTCATCATCTTCTTAAAAAATGAGACTGTATAGAGAATTCCATCGAATTGAATCAATTTATATAGAAACAAATCGGGAGTAATTAAAGAGATGATTACTTCTTGACGATCCCCCTAGACTAAGGCTACACTCTCTTTTGCTTTTGATCGTTGTTGTCATTCTTCTCTGGTCTTGAATGGTGGTCTCCTTGTGTTCCCAGCATCTTGACTTGGGTTTCCTCTTCTGTTATTGGCTACTGGAAGTTTCGGACAATTCTTCTTAATATGTCCTTCCATGTCGCAGTTAAAACATTTACCAGTCGCCTTTCAACAAACTCTAGAGTGAGTCTTTCCACACTTTGAGTAGGTAGTCGTCTAGTTTTCTCCCTTTGTCGTCCCCACTTCTTGTTTATTTGAGTTTTCTTCTCTATCATTTTTTGAACCTATGGTTTTGGCATTTTTATTTTCCAGGGGGCTTTCGACTTTCGTTGTTCTCTTGTTCTACTAGAAACGCTTAGTCAACATCATTAGCATAAATGGGTGGTCGAGTCATCTTTTTGACTTACAGCTTCAACCTGTCCTCAATTTTTGTTTCTTCACGTGCCTCATGTGAATCATGTGTGGGGCATACTCTACTAAATTAGTAAACTCCGCCACATATTATGAAAACGTCATGTAAGGCCCCGTATTTTCATACACAAGATTAGAACCCTAATAGTGAATTCTCATTGTAAATCTAAAACTCGTAAAGCTTTAACAGTAGTTCTCAAGGTCACGCTTACATCGAAAACTCTAACTTGAGATAGAATGACTCGATTTCTTATAGATTGAACCTATAGCTTAGGGTAAGCCCAAGACAAATATCATGCCCCAAACTCCAGATCACGCGAAAAACCTACAAACAACCACTAAAATTGACCAACACAATGGATGAAAACCATCAAGCCCAAATGAGGCTAAAATCCTTGTAAAAATGTACTACCGAGAGTTTATTTGATTTAAAGAGTAGCCCAAGAGACTACGGCTACGGCCCTAGAAGCCAAGCCTTTTTAAAACAAAATATACATTTTGGGTAAAGAAAATCTTTAAAAAGGTGTGCAAGCCATTCTAAAATTCCCATCGAAGCACAAGAGTTTATATGAAGTATAAAACCATTTGAAACCCCCTTTTTGTAAACTGTTGTACCAACCAATGAAAATCGTAATATAGAACTACAGAAAACAACAACTAGCCCATGGTTCTCTCGAAAGCAATAAAGCATGCATACATCCGCCATAAGAATTACATAAGCTTTAAACATGTTACATCCAAACATGAACCATATACAAGGTATAAACTACCTATCGAGACAAAATAAAAGTCTTGTCATCAGCCACCTCTAGGCACCTCAAGGTCAACTTATAGGACCACGTTCACTTGAAAATTTTTTTACACAAAATCCCACAACGTGAGTCAAAACCTAATAGAAACAGACTATAAAGCCGTAAAGCAGGATATGCAATCGCATAGATAAGGTTGACTCAACCACATGAGCCTCAAAACAGTTTTACTTCATAAAATCCCAAGTTTTTCCATCAAACTCCCATAAGCCTCCAAAATGGGTTTTCATCCTCAAAATCAAGCATTTTAACAATGCAGATAACATTTTACAGTTAAAGAAAAATAGTAACCAAAATGTTAATTTCTACTCGGATCACACAACCGAGGAAAAAAAAAAGATTCCTATGTACCGACTCTATTAAAAGGGATAGAGGTAACAATTATAGATTCTTGTCCATTACCTATCTTTGAATCATTTAAAATCTGTTAGGTAATGACAAGTTCTATACGTAGCCACCACAACGTAAACCACTTCCTTTACGGGCTCGAAACCCTAGGGACAAAAGCACCCATCCCTTCTTTACGAGAATTATCCCAAATGACAAAGGTACCTACTCTACGCACGTTTTTGGACTTCCACCGAGGACAACTCGTGCCAAATACCCGTTACTCTGGCACATCTATAAAGTCATTTAAAAATCAAACCATAACTCGACTACGAAAATATTTTCACAATTATACATTAAATATGTATAAAGATCCAACCATCAAGCATGTAGATAAAACAAAAATATTTCAAAAATATTTTCACCATTTTTGTCAAAACGTTACAAATCTGAGACTCAACCCCGAGGGTTCGCTCCAAACCTCTAAAATAAAATTTTTAAGACTTTTCACAAATCTTCTGTTTTTAAAACCACCTTTTTGAAAATCTCAAATATCCACAAGTCCATATCATGTAATAAATCAAGAAAAAGCGCAAAACATGCTTTTTATCCAAACAAATATGGTTTAAACAAAAAAATTATGACATTCTAGTGAACTAAGGGCTCTTGGAACTCACTTCGATCTCTAAACTCATCTTCCCTCACAAGGAAGAAAATGGTCGACACCAATAGAAAAAGTGTCAACACAAACAGAAAAGGTGTCGACACAAACAGTAGAGGTGTCAACATAAACAGAAAAGGTGTCGACACAAAAGAACTGAGAGATTCAACGCAAACAGGAACAGAATACTCAATACCATAGAAGGAAAAGGGTCGACACCAACAGAAAAGGTGTCGATACAAACAGAAAATGTGTCAACAAAAAAAAATAAAAATTTTAAATTTCTAAACAGGCGACTAGGCGACGACGAAAAACAAACCCAAGTGCTGGGAAAAGATTCTCAGCCCAAATTAAACCAGCCAAACACCCCCTTTTCAACCCATGGACATACACAAGCGTAAAATAACAAGGAAACACCGAAAAGAAAGCCTCAAAACCCCTTTTCATCCAACTGAAATCCAACTTTTCGAAACATAAACCAACTTCTCATTCATTTTTAAACAGCAAAAACTCATATAATTGCACGTAGCACCCTTTAAAGACAAGATAGTCTAGGATCCTACCCCGTTGAGTTAAAAACTTGACACCTCGAACCACGTAAAAAAATCAACTTCGTCAAAATGAAATTTCGTCCGGATGAGCGTATAGCCTTTGGCAAGGATACTAAGGATCCGCTACCTGATCACTAGAAACCGAGTCCAAACCCACAAGAAAACTAGAGAGAAGGCAGAGGTTTTTGTTTGGAAAAGGAAACTTATAAGTTTTGGAAAAATATCTCTACCAAAATATCTAAGGCTAGATATTTATAGGCAATGAAAATATCTTTTTTTTTAAAACCTTGCACCACAATTTTCAATTGTCCCGGTATCCAACCCAACATGCATTTCTAAGCTTGAACATGAATAAAATGCACATAAACATGCTATTATAAAAATAATAAACAACATGTCGAAACGTTGCAAAAATTAAAATGGGTCAGGGTCTCACAACTCTCTTCCTCTTAAAGGAACTTTGTCCAAAAAATTCAGCACTGAAACTCAAGCTAAACACCAGCTCATCAACCATCAATAATCTCTAATGCAAACCCAGCAACACTGTATAACAGCAAAAATGTCACAGTAACTGAAATCCCAAAATTGTTGTCACACAAGGTAAACACGACTTTAAAGAATCAACTTCCATACAGATTACTCACACGGGCAAGTTCCACTAACACTACTGTTATCCATGAAACATCCATAAAACGTCGGATCAAGATCCAACTCATGCTGCCAAATCTCAAAACCTAACTCTCGTTAAACACAAACCACTCCGGCGACAAACGCATTACACAAGACCAATCTACCATGGTACTTGATTCCAAACACTCTCTACTCGTTCTCACTGCCACATATCGGTTCAATCACACCTCACAATGCACACCAAGGACTATCTCCATGTGTCCAAACACAGAACGACAAAACCTGACATCGGTCACACGAAGTCACATTGCACAAACTTAACTCAAGTTCTGACGATCACCAGAGGACCACCTACTTTGATACCACATTACTACTCTACTAATGCTAACAATGCCATCACGAAGCTGACACGACGTCCATCCACGAGCAATAACATAAACATCTAACTCCAGAGAGAAGCTCACTTAACTCACCTGGAATACTAAGGAACGCATTACATCTCAACCTTCGTCTCACCTGAAGAAACACCAGATGATACTCCATTGTCTAGGACAAGGTTCCACACAACCAAAAATCAATCCGGCATTACAGCCTCAAAATCACCTGACCCCAACGAGTCACTCGACCAGACACGTCATGCAGACAGAACATCTCATAGGTATCCAACAACCTACACTATCCCAATCATGTCTCCCGTGCAACAGCAAGTCAGTACACATCTCAACATCTCGCCATCAGACCACTGTTACCAAGACTACAGATCAATCTCAACTCATAACACATACATCACTTCCTTGAGTCCACAATAATAAAATATTCAAACCCAAGACTTGTCCGTCAAGTAACAAACCAAAACTTGCCTCTTATACTTAGCAATTTCTTCTTATGCAGAACTTATCATGGCCATTCTGTTCCCAACCAAACAATCATGTCGGTTCGAACAAGCCATACCAACCAAGGCTTCTCAAACATCGAATCCTTTCTGACTCATACCTTACCATACTCTCGAGATCACCATCCAAACAAACGGTTATGCCAAAACACAACACTTATCACAGTTGATGATCACTCCACAACTCCTAGAACTCTGAATAGTTCAAAACCCCAAATAGAAGATAAAGCAAGACTCACAAAAGTTTATCAAAAACCCACCATGTGAATCTCACAACCGCACTGTTCTGACAAAATTTGCACTTTGGCAAGAGCTAAAACTACAACCATACCCACACAATCCAGAAGAAGCCGCACACGATGGTTAACAATCCTCAGCTAATAACTGTAGAAAAGAATTATGTGTCTCAACACTAACTCCCTTATCTACAAGAACAAGCATTTCTAGTATACCAACTCGACCTCATAGGGAACACAACCCAAATCTGAATCGATCAAAATTCTAACATTTGCATCCAACCAAGATGAACAACTCTCTTCATCCAGAGAAAGAGAAAAGGGTTAATAAGGAACCATGACCCAATTTTAGCGTACTCAGTACTTATCAACACTTGGCCCCTAAAGAAACTGGTAAATTTTACCTCGAGGCTACATCGACCACAGTCAATAGCTGCAATCAACACTGACCACGATACGTGGATCGTCCGCTACACCAAGCTCTCAACTCTTAGACCTCATTCACACACATAAACACCATCAATCCGCATATCTTGTACAACACATCCCATAGGACAACGAGCTTGTTACCAAGCATACACAGAGACACATCAACATTCTCATCAAGCTAAGACCTCACTTCACAAGGTTGTGCTTACTCACCTAACTCCTGCTAGGCAAACCACAGCCACGTCACAGCCACGGCCTCGAATCCACTATCCAAGCAGCTCACATAGAAAGCACGCGGCACCAAACAATGGAAATCCAATCCTAAAACCTTTCATCCAAAGCTACTAATAACTTCCTTAACCATACAGACACCTTCTGCGCTTTCTCTCTCCGATCATACATCGATCACAGGCATCGTAACCTATGATGTCTTGCCTATCACTCCAGATCACTCAAATCACACGGTACACTGCTGAACCTTGTTACTTCATGCTTTGTTCCCATGGGAAAACAACATACCTATCTCTGAACCTAAGGCCGAACACAAACAACCTCCAGATATATCACACTCGGGATACACCGTCTCAACACTAAGCCAACCACATGCACCCAGCACGGTTCCCAAATAAGATCTCCTAATCACTATGATAACAACCGAACTATGATCGTGCATGCTTGTAGGAATCCCACAGAACTGATATTCGCTTTATGTTAGAACCGTAACCTGAACCCTTACTATTCCAATATAGTCACGACCCATACTCATTCCAGAATCTCTACAACCCATACTCATCCCCATATCCTTGAGCTTACTCACTCGTAACTCAATTCTCAAACCTCAACAAGGTATACCATGTCCAACGTCATCAGAACTACTCTGACTACCAACAACATCCTATTAGTAAGGATATCCCCAGAACCACTGACGTTCTGCAATCTCCACATACACCTATCCAAGGATTATTACGCTCTCATCCACTATGTTGTTCCCGTCTATACCCCATTCCGAGTACACGACTCATGACATAGCATGACTCACGACGTACTTAATCCATCACATAGACAAAACTATGTACACCAAACCTTAACCAAAAAGGATTACCACTATCCACAAATCCAGTCATAACAACTGATTCCCAGGGTCTCTAACACCCCATCGCCCCTACTCACAAGGTCATCCGTAACTCGACTCTAACATCCACTAGCATACTCACAAGAGGAGCCATCTACCATGCTTCGACTATACCTGAACAAAACTTTGCTCATACGAACACCCAACAGGTTACCTACTGAGGCCAACCTCACACAGCTAAGCTAAACTCACCAATGAGTTCCACAACGTACCAAGCAGTTGACACTCAACCTATAACCTTGCCTTTTAGTAACCAACTACAATCGAGTCGCACATTCAAAACCCAAACCACGGTCTCACCATCTCGAAGGGTGTACAGTTCATATATAAAAGCGATATAGAACACAACAACCTATCATGTTATTTCTAACACGTACCACATAATCATGCTAACACATAGCCCAAACGATTATGCAAATACATCACAAATACCGAGGAGAACTTATGACGCGTCACTTTGGATAACCTACTTAGATTCTTTGCAAGAAATCATATTTTCTAAATGTGTTTCTAACTTGGCTCCCAAGTTTGTTAATTCAAACGCCCGAAGGCAAGACTAATCAATCCTAAGGTCCAACCTCCATGCTCACGTATACACAACAAGCTACCATGTAAACACAGGTAACCAAGCACACACACATCTTTCCTCACAAGGTGATGCTCCCTCTTTCCATGGCTCATAGATATTTGAACCTAGAGCTTTGATACGAAGTTGTCATGTCTTAAACTCTTGGTCATGCAAAAAGCATACAAATAACCACTAAAACTACCCAACACAATGGATGAAAACCATCAAGCCAAAACAAGGCTAAAACCCTTGTAAAAAAATACTACCAAGGGTTTATTTGATATAAAGAGTAGCCTAAGAGACTACGGTTACGGACCTAGAAGCCAAGACTTTTTAAAACAAAATATACATTTTGGGTAAAGAAAATCTTTAAAAAGGTGTGCGAGCCATTCTAAAATCTCCCTCGAAGCACAAGAGTTTATATGAAGTATAAATCATTTGAAAACTCCTTTTTGTAAACCGTTGAACCAACCAACGAAAATCGTAATATAGAACTACGAAAAATAAAAATTAACCCATGGTTCTCTCAAAAGTAACAAAAGCATGCATACATCCACGATAAGATTTACATAAGTTTTAAACATGTTACATCCAAACATGAACCGTATACAAGATATAAACTACCTATCAAGACAAAACAAAAGTCTTATCATAAGCCATCTCCGGGCACCTCAAGGTCAACCTACAAGACCACGTTCACCTGAAAAAGGTTTTACACAAAATATCACAATGTGAGTCGAATCCCAATAGAAACATACTATAAAGCCGTAAAGCAGGATATGCAATCACATAGCATAAGGTTGACTCAACCACATGAGCCTCAAAATGGTTTTACTTCATAAAACTCCAAGTTTTCCCATCAGACTCCCATAAGCCTCCAAAATGGTTTTTCATCCTCAAAATCAAACATTTCAATAATGCAGATAGCGTTTCACAGTTAAGGAAAAACATTAACTAAAACATTAATTTCTACTCGGATCATACAACCGAGGAAAGAGAAAATGATTCCTATATACCGACTCTGTCAAAAGGGACAAAGAAAACAATTATAGATTTCTATCCATTACTTATCCCTGAATCATTTAAGACCTGTTAGGTAATGAGAAGTTCTATACATAGCCACCACAATGTAAGCCACTTCATTTACGGGCCCGAAACTCAAGGGACAAAAAGCACCCACCCCTTCTTTATGGGAATTACCCCGAAGGACAAAGGTACTTACTTTGCACACGTTCATGGACTTTCATCGAGAGAAACTCGTGCCAAATACCCGTTATCCCAACATATCTATAGCATCATTTAAAAACTAAACCATAACTCGACTACAAAAATATTTTCACAATTATACATTAAACATGTATAAAGATCCATTCATCAAGCATGGAGATCAAACAAAAACATTTCAAAAATGTTTCTACCGTTTTTGTCAAAACGTTACAAATTTGAGACTCAACCCTGAGGGTTCGCTCCAAACCTCCAAAGCACGATTTTTAAGACTTTTCACAAATCCTCTATTTTCAAAACCACCTTTTTGAAAACTACAAATATTCACAAGTTCATATCACGTAATAAACCAAGAAAAAGCGCAAAGCATACTTTTTATCCAAACAAATATGGTTTAAACAAAAAAAATATGACATTCTAGTGAACCAAGGGCTCTTGGAACTCACCCCGATCACTAAACTCATCTTCCCTCACAAGGAAGAAAAGGGTCGACACCAATAGAAAAAGTGTCAATACAAACAGAAAAAGTGTCGACAAAAACAGTAGAGGTGTCGACACAAATAGAAAAGATGTCGACACAAAAGAACTGAGAGATTTAACGTAAACAGCAATAGAATACTCAACACCACAGAAGGAAAAGGGTCAACACCAGTAAAAAAAGTGTCCACACAAATGGAAAAGGTGTCGACACAAAAATACAGAATTTTTAAATTTATGAACAGGCGACTAGGTGACGGCAAAAAAAAACCCAAGTGATGGGAAAAGCTTCTCAGCCCAAATTAAACCAACCAAACACCCCTCTTTCAACCCATGGACATACACAAGCCTAAAACAATAAGGAAACATTGAAAAATGCCTCAAAATCCCTTCTCATCCAATCGAAATCAACCAAAAGCGATTTTGAACCAAAATCTAACTTTTCGAAACATAAACCAACTTCTCATGCATTTTTAAATGGTAAAAACACATATAATAGCACGTAACACCCTTTAAAGACAAGATAGTCTAGGATCCTACCTCGTTGAGTTAAAAACTCAACGCCTCGAACCACGTGAAAAAATGAACTTTGTCAAAATAAAATTTCGTCTAGATGAACGCGTAACTCTCGACAAGGATACTAAGGATCCGCTATCCGATCACAAGAAACAGAGCCTAAACCCACAAGAAAACTAGAGAGAAGGAAGGGGTTCTTATTTTGAAAAGGAAACTTAACTTGTAAGTTTTGAAAAAGTATCTCTACGAAAATATCTAAGGCTAGATATTTATAAGCCATGAGAATATATTTTTTTTCTTAAAACCTCGCACCACAACTCCCAACGGTCCCGGTATCCAACCCAACATGCATTTCTAAGCTCGAACATGCATAAAACGTACATAAACATGCTATTGTAAAAATAATAAACAATACATCAAAATGTTGCAAAAATTAAAACGGGTCATAGTCTCACAACAAATCTGGGATTAGCTCAAGAAGTTACTGAAGGCTCAAAAGATAACAAAGGGAAGTCCAACCATAGGCCTAACAAGAGTTGAGGACTAAAACTCTAACGAAACCCGAAACTTTAACAAGGCCCAAAAGCTAAAATAAAAGTCCAAGAAAAAATTATGGCCCAACTTAAATTAAATGTCCAATTAACAAATTATGCCCAAGAATAATAAAAAGAAATCACATTGGATAAGCCCAACTCAAAAATAAAAGAAATGCCCAAATTTAATTCTTTTGGCCCAAAATTTTAAAATTCAAGAATTATTAAATAGAAAAATCTTTTAATTAAAATAAAGGGGAAGCTTCAAGTGGCCGGCCACCTTGGGTGGTGTGCCCAAAAAAATACGAAAGGTGTACTTTTTGTATTTTGGGTAGATATGCATTGGGAACATGCAGACTTATACTGCATTTGGACTTTTTCAATATAAATGGAGCAGTATCAGATAGTTTTAATATTTTTATATTCTACGAAATTAATTTTAAAATAAAATCTAGACTCTGGAAAATTAAACAAGTCTTATACAATAGTCACATTTTGTGTCAAAATATAATCCCGGGTATCTTGGACATTTTTCTACTTAATTTTAGCTAAAAGAGTTTTAATCAGCTAAAATCTTTCTAACTCTTCGTCATTAGTCAAGTAAAAACACATTAGTCTATTAGGCTATAACTATGAAAAAGTCCTTAAACTTATTCCAATTAATTACCAAAAAAACCTTAGGTAATTACACATCAAGTCCTCCCCTAAGTCTATAAATTGAAGACCAAATCCACTCTTCTTCTCTCATAATTTTCGGCCAAGAAGGAGGGTTTTAGAGAGACAAAGTCTCCAAGAAAGAAGAAGAAGAAGAAGACGAAGAAGGAAAAAAGTAGAAGAAGAAAGAAATGGAAGGAAGAATGTTTAAGCAAAAGCTAAGTCCTTCATCCTTGATCAAGATCATCTAGGAAAGAACTCCTACAACTCACTTTAACCTTCTATTTTAATCTCTCTCTACAACAAATAATATGATCTAAGTAGCTATGGTTCGTGTCGTACCGTACCAAAAATAATTATTTAAAAACCTTATTTTATCTACTAACTCGTAGGATGGTGACTAAAGTCTGGATATCGTTCATAAGCATTTAATGAGATTAAGATTAATTTATTAAAATATTTTATTAATGCTTTTTTTTAAGGAAAAGGAGTTTGATTTGAATACTAAGTCTAATTAAACTAAAGAACTAAAAAGTATAAATTTAGAGTTCAAATGAGAAAGGGATTCCTAAGGTTTAGAATGCTCCCTAGTCAGTAATTCTAGTTTCATTCAAAACTCTAGTTTATCTTTAATTTATTCATTTCAAATCATATCGTGACTACAAACAAGACCGATAAACATTTTCAAGAAAATAAGCTCGAATCCAAACCTAGTATACTTTATCTAAGTTTTTGACACAGATCGTCTGGAGCACGACCTGTTCTAACAAAGTATAAAGTATCTCACGTTTGAATATCGAGATGTGGATATAATAATTGTATGACCTCGCTTTTACAATCATAGAGAATAAAAATAGAAACTAGATATTTAAATTAAAAATGCGTTGATCAAAAGTCAACGTCTCACAATCACACAACGAACTGAATCCAAAATAAAGAATAAATAAACAAGTTTGAACTAATCCTAGAAATACTGAACTAGGGATTCATTATCCCTTAGGAAAGAAGAAGCTTAGCCGCTCACATTGCGGCTTGAAAATATGAAAAGATGAAGAAGAAAAGAGCCTCGAGCCTCCGTCTTCGACTTCTCGACACTTCCCGAGTCTTTCAGATTGGTTGCCTTATGTCCCTTGATCATCTGTATTTCATTTTCAGAGATATCCCACCCAAGGAACCTAGCTCATCTATTTATAGTTGAGCATTCTGTTCAAAGTTGCAGAGTTTAAATAAAACATTAACTGCGCGCCTCGTCTGGATGCAACTTATTTCATGCAAATCGTTTGTGGTTTCGTTCGGATGTCGGTGGATTCCGTCCAAACGCAATTCCTTCTATTAAGGTTTTGTCCGGACTCTGGTTAATACTCATCCGGACGTTTTTCTCCCAATAGCTATTCCGTCTAGATGTAATATCTTCTGGACCACTTTTGTCCAGATGCGGACATAGTTTGTCTGGATGCATCTTTAGCAAAAATCCCCTTTTTGTCCCTATTCTCCTTTTTTTCTTGTTTAACACCCCTTTCTCCTTTAAGCCACTCCCTTTGATACTTTTGACAAAAACACTACAAAACAAATTATTAAACACAAAATTGAGGCATAACATAGTGTATTTTGCGAAATCAAATCAGTACTTTTATGTACCGATTACACCCCCAACTTACACTTTGCTAGTCCTCGAGCAAAGCAAAGAATATCCTATCCCGTTACCCCATAAATATTTTTGTTCTGAGAAAATCAAAAAACAAGCTGTAAAAATACTACCCTTCGACATTAAATTCATACATCATCTTGGCTAATTGCTATTTTCACAAAATTTTTACCACAATAATTGGACCCGGTGTGTTTCTGTTGACTTGGCCATTTAAATCACTTTCATGCCTCAGAATACTTAAAGTGCGAATTTTTATCAAAAATATGTATCAACTTCAATCATTACTGGGTATTCACTCACAATAAATCACTCAAAAAATTGCTTATGTATGTGCACTCATGTAGTATGCGGCAGAAGTAATGCAAATGCGAATCAAACAATTATATCTGCATACTTTAAGACACAAAAAGAAGCGAACAAGCAAGAACGACTGATAATCTCGTATTAGAATGCCAAATATTGCAAAAAAAATTTGCTAGTCTTATACGTCCTTTTTCCTTCAATTATTTATGTGCATCAGATTATGTTTTACCTAGGATCAATTAAGACTTTACTTTTGGTTATAACTTTAGGTAAGGATAAAGTGCATCTGGTCTAGGTAGAAATCATAATGTCTTGGAACAAGTCATTATGTAGGCATTATTCACGACCCATATTCTTTTATGCTTTCACACTTATCTATCCCAAAGCTCAGAATATTTTTTTGTAACCCATTCGATATACACATGAACAGTCAATCGTGTTGTTGGACTATATTTTATTTCCAACTCTTTTGCATTCTCGAATCGTCTTTGATTTTTAATTTCTATACTCATCATTGCCATTTTCTGTTCACAAGACATTTTTAGATATCCAAGGGAACCAAGAAAAAGGTTAAATGGAAAAGGCTTCAATTGGGGAAGTAGGGGCAATTAATAATCAAATATGCGAATAGGCTCAAAAATAGAAAGATGGCCTAAAATTCTTTCCCAAGTTTAACAAACTTTTTGCATAGTCCTTATTTTTAAAAAATTTCAAATTCAACTCACATAACAAATTCTCAACTTTTGGCCAAAAAGAATAAATATCGAGATTACACGATGACAATTGCAAGTTGAATAATCAAACATGAGTAAATGTAGCAATAATTATCTCAAAAAAGATCAAAGTTCAAATACTCACAAGGCAAAGTCCCCACTTTGTTGTTTTTCAAGTTAGTCTTACTACAAATATTCAGTAGCATAAATCCAATTTTAACAACCAAGTGTGTAGTACCAAATTGTGCTAAGTGTACAATTCCATGATTTCTTTCTTGCAAAAATAGTAGTAGGCCAAAAATATTGCATTCTTTTTTTATATTCGGGGTGTTAAATCTACAATTTAGATATTTTAATCTTGTCAAAATTATTTTTCTTGTTTTTTTTTGTTAGAACAATTTGGCAGATTACACACTAATACCTCCCGACTTGAATATTGCATTGTCTACAGTGTGAACAAAAATAATCAGGAAAAAAAGAAATGTACCGTGTAATAGAGCAATCGCTAAATAAATCACCTGAAATAAAAACTCATACATCGAAATAGAAGAAAGTAGAGCGAATATAGACAGGTAAAGTAAAAATAAGCTACAACTTTTTCTTAATAGCTAACTATGTTTATTACATCAACAGAAAAAAGAAAAAGAGAAAAAATATGCAAGTAAAATGCCCTAAGGGACTATGGATTGTGGGACTACTGTGGGTAACAAGAAAAAAAATCTAAAGCTTGAAAGAAAAAAGAGAAAAGTAAAAAGAAAGAAAAGCATCAAAGGGGAGGGGGGAGGAGATCGTGTTGAGGAGCCAAATCGAAATGTCGGAGTAGTGTACTGAGCTGCTCTTTTGCCCGAGCTTGACTTACCGCAAGTGTAGCTTGGCCAGCTTCTAATGTGGCCTGCCCCGCCTCTAGCGTTGCCCAGTCGTCCTTTAACCAATCAAACCTATCGTTCAAGGCCTTATAAGAAGCCTCAGTTAAGGATTAGGTGGAAGAGAAAGGCAATGAGGAGGAGGACGCAGGCGTGGAGCCCAAGTGGCTGCCCGGCTCCTAAGACGGTAGGTGTTCAGGGTTGGACCTCAGACTCAAAGTGAGTCGACTCTTCAACCACGTCGCATGATGATAGTCATTGGGTGTTGGGTCAGAGAACTTGGTCGGAGACAGGATATAGGGAGTGGGGTTAGAGGAGGTAGCGGCCAGAATGAGGGGAAGGACGAGGTTGGCATAGGGGAGAGGGTGGTTGGCGCGGTGCGAGGTGATGGACTTCACCATCTCGTCTAGCATGAACTGGGGAATTAAGAGGGAGGCGCCGATGTGGATGACGTAGAGAGCCTAAAGGAACGCGTGTCGGTGTTCATTCTTGTGGTCCATGGGGAACACATTTTTTTGCATATGATATCAACGAACTAGAGAGGTTCGGTGAGATCTTTGTCGCGGATAAATGTGGCCCCATGGGTGGCGCAACCCTCGGAGACGGCTAGGGCCATGTCAGCAGACAACTTCGTTTTCTTGATGGCAACGAGCATGGTAGGAAGGCAGTCGACAACTTCGTTATCTTGATGCTAAAGATGCCAAGGACGGTGGCTATGTGGTGGGCGCCGAAGGTGAAGCCAACGACGTCGACGGTGGAGATAAAGTAGGAGGTGAGGCGTTCTCGATCATCGTCGCCTACCCAGCGAAGGTTTTGGTAGAAGCGGCAGACCGGGCAAGGGTACAGTAGAGGAAAGGGACCACAGAGGCCATTGAGTCGGAGCAACTCCAAAAGCTGTATGCCTTGAGAGGCATACTCGTCGAACCGTAGAAAGGCTTCACCGATAGGGAAGTTGGTAAAGTGGTGGAGCTCTTGGGAGGACCACTGGGCGGAGGATGCTAAGGAAGAGGAGTGATCGGAGCCACATCCCTGTTTGGTAGGGCAATGAGAGTTGGATGCCATGGATACCGAGAGAGTGAGAGAGAAATCTTAGAGGGAGAGAGTTTTTGAGAATGAAGGATGGAGGGAAAGAAGGCGGGATGCCACTTATTAATAAAGTTGGCGGGTTCCGTCTAGACAGAACTGTGGGCGTCCAAATGAAAGGTATGGCGTCCGGACTGTTAGGATTGGTATATTGAAAATCATATTTTAGTATTTAATTTAATTTTAATAAAATTAATTTTTCATTTTATGAGAATCTTTATGAGCAATGTATGTGTATCA